>JAFELO010000777.1:462482-482064 GCA_017140195.1 Eumaeus atala
TATACTTTATTCAGGTATTTTATGTAAGTTTATTTCTTATCGAGCGAGGTGAAACTAAAATTTATGGTTCAGTTATTTACTAGTTAAGATCCTAATGGGCAAACTGAGACTCTAGTATGCACCTAAATGGGCCGTTAGACATAATAGTTTTATTAGTAGGCCACATACGTACATAGATTAATGTAGATTAAAATTTAAATACATATTAGAAAATAATTTTGAATATAACTTCCTAACTTTTCCGATTTTCTTTTATTAGTATACACACGCACACACACATCTTCACGCCAGTTTCCCTTAATGTCATTATGATATTCCGTAAAAGAATACAGGAAATGAATTTCCTACTGATTTCGATTGCTTTCAAGAATATGGCATTTACGAAATAGGCTTCACGTAACAAAAAAAATGCCTATTTCGTAAATGCCATATTCTTGAAAGCAATCGAAATCAGTAGGAAATTCATTTCCTGTATTCTTTTACGGAATGTCATAATGACATAAAAGGAAACTGGCGTGAAGATGTGTGTGTGCGTGTGTATACTAATAATAGTTGTTCGTGGTAGTGTGTCAAGCCGTTCTGAGGTGATTCGTTCAATTTCCGGATTATGAGGACAAGAAAATGGGAACAGCCGTTGATCTTCGTAATATGATAAGACATAATGTGAAGTGTGTAAAATGTGCACATATGGATTATAGTAAGTGGTAGTGCCCCGCTGCATTCTAGCCAAATTGAGCCGACACTACTCTCACCGCCGTAAAGTGACAGCTATTATATATAAATTTTAAGAATAATTGTTAAATGCGTCGATGATACTTGAAATGTTAGTAACAATTTTTGCTTAAAAGCAATAAAAATGTTGTGAGTAGCCGTTATGCGTCCTTATTCGTCGATGAGACTTGAAATGTTAGTAACAATTTTTGTTTAAAAGCAATAAAAGTATTGTGGGTGGCCGTTGGCCCATTGGAGTGGAAGAGGAAAGGCAGGTAATGCACCTGCAGGACAACAATATTTCGGATGACTATGGGCGTTGATAGTCTTCAAATGCTCTGATTTCTCCTTTGCTACCCCTTATCTTATAAAAAAATGTAATTCCTGATGTTGTTTTTTTCGCTTCTCGAAGAAGTATATTTACAGACTGTTTCTTTTCCCGGATGGGGTACGCAGACACAGACCTGTGAGACTAATTATACCGAGCTGCCCAAATCTGTCACCAAGAGGACGCCTGAAACTGGTTGCTTAAAAAACTGTGCGGGAAAGGAGGCAGGTCTGCCCCCCCCCCTAACGCCTCCCTAAAACACAAAAGTCTTCGCTAGTTCGATGAAGTGTAGAGGTGGGTGTAATAGCGTCGCCAACCAGTTGTAGGTCCTTCCGAAAAAAAAAAAAACGGTTTAAAAACTCTATTGATGAATAGGCGTTTGACATTTTTTCATTTGATGGGATCATGATAGCTCAAGATCAGCTATCATGATCCCATCAAACTTTTAAGTCATTTTAAACGGATTGATTACTACAGGAACGAAGGAGTAAAAATAATTTTTAACACAGCATTCTATTGTATGCTTTCGTTATTCTGAGATGATCAAATTCTGTCGTTTTCTGTTGGAAGGGCTTAGAGCTTATCTTGACGCACCAAACAAAATTTCTCGCCAGTAAATTGAAATTTAAATAAGTATCTGCTTAGTCTTGAAAGGCGGATAAGGTTTTGAAAGGTTAATAAACGCTGCAGATCTCACTTAACACAAGTGAGATCTTCAGCTGTTTTAGCGTTATGTTATAAAATATTAATAATTTTCTAGAAATTTGTGGAAATAGTATAAAAAGTATACTTTTAACTTAAGTTATAATATGAATTTCCATCAAGAAGTGACAATACACTCCATCAACTATAGTTAATGTCTGTAAGTGTATTTTTGACTACATTGGACATTACACCTGTAACAACATAGTCGTTATGACTACGATGTCAACATAGCCAAATTTCAGCCATGACGGCCATTTCTAGAGATTAGCCAAATGCACAGGAACAATATTGTGACCGAGTGCACCCCTACTCCTAATTCTCCGATTCCAATGGGCAATCCGATACGATCGGAGAGAAATTCAGGCGCAGGACTGACGGCTTAAGACCGCCAAATTTCTGGCTTCGGACTGTTATTATACCTTTTGGTCCCCCTCGGATCCAGGACCTCACAGTTGTGAGTTGTGTTGAACATGATTTTGACTGGACCACAACGCAGCCAACCCGTAATACAAGTATATATAATTGATAAAAATCCATGATCTAGGCGGGATTTGAACACGCGACCGCTGGTGTTAGGTGTGCTGCACACCTGCTTCCCTTACTGCTAAGCCAATGGAAATGACATTCCAAAATTCAAACGTGTGAAAAAAATCATGGAATAATAGTAAAAGATATTAAACTAAAGTAGACAAATAAATCAATGTGATTTAAAATACTATCTCTACAATATATTTAGATATAGTTGATTGAATGTATTGTCACTTCTTGATGGAAGTTCATGTTAACACTTGAATAAATAAATAAACTTACATACTTTTTCCACAATTAATTTATTTTTCACTTTACATTTACTACCGGTTTCGACTTATCATCATCAGATAAACAAAAATTTATTTTTGCTTACCTGATGATTGCGTCAAATAGATCTGACCCGCGGCAGTTCATCTTATGTATCTCCACAAAGCCTATTGTGATATATAACAATAACATTGATACCCTTTTTTGATGGCTATGAGCTTGAATGCGATTATGTTGGTAAATTAAGTCTTATTATGTTATATATTATTTGTGAATAATAAGTCTAAAGTCTCCTTAGTGTTCAATAGTGTTAGTTCAATATTGAACACTAGTAGTTAGTTCAAAACCACTATTGTAACGAATTACCTATTGTTAATTAAGTCATTCATCATTTATATGATCGCGTAATAGGGTTTTTTTATGTAACCAAGACCTTATAGGGTAACGGGGGAGGACTGGTGGTAACTTATGACAGTAGTCGAAAAAAAGAAATAATTGTCTATATTTACTTTAACGATATATCGACAAAGGCAACATCGACAATTACTATATACGTCATTGAACGCGCGAGCGCATCATGCTGTGCTTATATTTAATACGTGCTAGACTTTCTTCCTTCCGCACCTTCTTAACCTATTCAACTGTTTTCTATTACTCATTGTGCTATGAAAATAAACTGCTGATTGATAAACTGTGTAACATACTTTATATCCTTGTGAGTGAACATTGCCTATTATTGATTACCAAGGGCCATAAATCATACAAAGCCCCTAAACCAGCTAGGAGGATCTTCTTGTTGATTCCCGACGCTTACAAACATCTCCCACATCGAAGCACAACCAACGACTGAGCAGATGCGTTGCGGTTGATTGCCCCATCTATTTAATGGACTACTGGGCTCTCACAAGCCACACAAAACTCGACAGCATAGTGGTCACTTGACGCCGGTGTTATTTGAGGTTGCTACGAAACTGTATTGATTTCTGTAAAATTTGTATCTGAAATTTATTAAATACAAAACCTAGTAATGTTTACTAGTCATACCTTGACCTACTTATAAATGTTCCACATAATATTATATTAATCACAAGTATCTACTTATGCCATTTCCGTAACACCATCACGGACCTTAACACACTGCACAATGTTTCATAAATTACTAGTGTGTACTGTTCTGTTGAAACTTCGAATTTACGTATAACTTGAGGGGATTTCAATACGAAATGCAGGGAAATCTTATACAAAATCGCACAACTTACTGGCCACTGTGAGTCTTCTATGTTGTAGTATTGCTATTCTCGATAGATACCTACCAGCTAAAACTCTGACATACATTTAATAAGACGCGAATATTTAAGTTAAAACTTATTTCATAAACGCTGCTTAGCGTTACAAAGACTTATTGCTATGAATATACCGATGAGCCTACACTTATTAAAACCGGCGGGACTACGTCCTACGCTTAACAAAGTGACTGACGTTCACCTTAAAAATTAATAACGTTTATAAAAGTTTTTCGGACATCTGATAAACATCACGACTCTTGAGTCGTGATGTTTATCAGATGTTATAGTTGAATAATTTCTTTATTTCGACATACTTATAAATAAAGAACTTCAAAAACAATAATAAAATAATAGACATTGCTTGTGGACAAAATGCTCAAGAGAATAGCTGTAATACTCGTATACCCTTCCAATCCCGTTAATCTTTTTTCTGCTAATCCAGTGAGAAGGTAATCTAATATTAGCCGAGGTTTGCTTTTTTATAGAATTCGGGGGCAAACGAGCGATCGAAGCGTTTTTACGACTTTCGATGCCCATGAACGTCCACATAGTTACTATGCCGATGCGTTGCCCTCCTTCTCCCCCCCCTAATGAGCCACCGGCTACTCACAAACCACACGAAACACGGCATCGGAGACGTCTCTTTAAGTGAGCGAGAGGTGCCTCCAATCCTAACCAATCGAGAGGTCGTGCCGGCCTAATTCTGTAGCACTACGCCCTCCTATGCAGCATGGCACTACCTTTTCCTTGCTTGTGCTTGTCGTGCAATTCCCGGAACAAAAATGTATCGTGGTTGACTTCCTGGCTCCAGACTTTTATCTTTAGATAAAGATAAATATATTTTATTGACATTGACATGTGTTAGATTTGGTGTAAGGAGATTATTATCAGTAACAACATGACATACTGTCGCTAGTGTGAATTATTTTTATTTTTTAAAACGAGCTTGGCAACACCACACGTTCCAAAGAGGCAACTACTATGACCCCTTGAAACGATCGCAGGGAGCCCGAGGGAAAATCTATAAACTGTTTTGGGATCCACAACTGATTTAATCAGATGAGTTTCAATCTGACATGTATAAATAACTTTATAAATTTGGAAATATATCTTTATATTATCGTAAGTAGAATCCCAACTGGAAACCACAAGATATGTGGCTCGCAACCACACCATTTAGTTATTCATTATATGCGTCTTGGTTTTCATGCAGAGGGAAAGGGATTTTAATCCCATTGTATACACGTGTATACACTTCAAATGTACCACAGATTGTGTGTAACCCATAGGTATATTATTTCAAAGAGGGTTTCAATACAACGGTCAACACAAAGCCACAACGTATTAAAGTTTCGAAAACATGAAATTGTAATCAAAATTATTATTTTTTTAAGTTTATTTGCTAATTAAACGCAATGTATTTACCGATATTTTAAACCATACAATGTTATGCGAATTAGTTATAGACGAAGAAATGAAAAAATAGATGAAAAAAAATAATTGAATTCAATGGTTATACGATATAAAGTCTTCATCATCATCAGCGGCCAAAGGAAGTCCACTGCTGGAGATGGTAGAGTACAAAAAACATATGTTGTTCCTTAATGATCGGTGTAATGTTCAAGAACACTATTGTTACGACTTCGTTTGAGTGTTAATTAAGTCACTCCTTATGTATCTGGGCGATAATATACTGACATACTGATCACCAGTCAACAACCAAGACCTTATAGGATAAGGGGGGAGCCCTTATCCTATAAGGTCTTGGTTACATAGAGAAGACCCTATTGCGCGCTCAAATAAATAATGAATGACTTAATCGTAACTAAAGCTAATCGCAACAGTGATGGTCTTGAACATCACACGGATCAATAAGGAGAAAATAGATTTATTAATCACAAATAAAATATAAAAGAATAAAACTTAATTTACCAACATAATCGCATTCAAGCTCACAGCCATCAAAAAAGGGTCTCCATGTTATTGTTATATATCACAATAGGCTTTGTGGAGGTACATGAGATGAACTGCCGCGGGTCGGATCTATTTGACGCATTATGTGTTATTTATACAATAGACATCAGTGTTACAACTACCTATCATCGTCACAGTTCATTAGTCCATATCAAGATTGTAGATTAAAATCTCCAAAACATCTAAATATATAGTAGACTTATTGCTATGCATATACCGATAAGCCTATATTTATTAAAATCGGCGGGACTGCGTCCTACGCTTATCGAAGTGACTTACGTTCACCATAAAAAATAATAACGTTTATAAAAGTTTCTGGGATAACTGATAAACTCAAGATAGCCAATCCTTAAATTGAATAAATTTTAATTTCTTTATTCTGATATCTTCTAAATAAAGAACTTCTTAACAAAGCAACTTTTTAGATGTTTATAGACATTGCTTGTGGACAACATGCTCTTTAGCATATTGTTCACAAGCAATTCTACTCTTTGCTCAACTCCAATTATCTTCTGAACTCCTTGCAATCCGGTTTTCGTCAAGGCCACAGCATAAGTTCTGCTGTTATTAACGTTGTTGATATCACTCGCTTGGCCAGGGTAACAAATCTCTTACTATTCTTACAGTTCTTGATTTCGCTTTTAATTCCATTGACTTTGAAATTCTAATTAGCATACTAAAATCTTTTAAGATTTCCTTATCTGCTTTATCCTCGTTTAAGGTATGAAACCTTCGAGATCGCTCCCAACGTATACAGGTTAATATGTCTTACTCAAACTGGAGAGATCTCAGTGCTGGAGTTCCACATGGTGGTGTGTTTTCTCCTCTTTTCTTTGCAGTGTTTATTAATTCAATCACAAAAGTTATTTCGTCTAAATATCATCCTTATGCCGACGATCTTCAAAGTTATCGTATTTTTTATTATGGGGTCAGCTATCTCAAAGTAATCGTATTTTTTATTATGGGGTCAGATATCTATATATCAACGAATATATATGTCAAATTGCCGAATGGGCTAAGACTCATTTTAACTCAAGTTATCACTGTAAATCCACTAAAGACAAAAGCGTTGATTATAGGTAGTACACGTATTCATAGTCGACTTAACATCAAAACATTACCATGTATTACTTTACAAGGTACCCCAATCGCCCTCTCAGATTCAGCTAACAATTAAAGTGTAACTATAGATTCCAATCTTTCCTGCGAAAAATACGTTAGTGACATCAGCAGAAAGGTGCATTTCTCCTTCCATTCTCTAAAACCCTGCAAAACCTCCTCCCTCTATGAATTAAAATTTCACCCACACTGTCTCTTATTTAACCAATTATAGACTACGCTGATATTTGATATCCTGATGCCACCACGGATATCTTAAATAAACTCAAACGACTACAAAATCTCTGTTTGTGATTAGTCTTTGCCCTGAAAAAATATGATCAAGTCACTGATTTTCGTAAACAATTACAACAACTACCCATTCGCCATCGAATAAAGTTTGAAACTAGCTTCCTGTTTAAGGTTGTTTTCTATTCTTTTTTTTCTCTATGAGTGCTTTTCCTTTTCTCATCTAAAGGACTCTAGAACGCACAATTCCTCATTTGTCTGTCCACTGAACAGTATTTTACTCCAACTCATTTATTTGTTCCATTGTATCCATTGTATGTTCTATGAGACTCTGGATTTCCCTACCATATCAAATTTCTTAAGGGCCCGCCTTAAGAAATTATCCCTTTTCAGGAAAATTATGAGTATCTACATATTTAAAAAATCGTATGTATGTATTTAAGTATCTTTTTATCTATCTATTATATGCTTTTTATTATTATATATTATTATTTTAATATTTATTTATGTTCTTTATAAAATTAAATGTACGCACAAATATTGCAATATGCCATACATTTTTCTGTAGTAGGACTACTGAAAGAAATTCCACTATGGGATAAGTAGTAAGTTAGAAGATGTGCATAATTTAAACCATATTCCCCTAAAATTTGCATAATTTGAGAGTTGCACATCTCTTATGGATAGTTTTGCGACGCTCACTGTACATATTGGAATTTTTCTAAATCTATGATGTAGAGAGATACAATTTGACTCTCAGTCGAATATTGGTTATAAGATTTATTCGTTCATGTCTAAATTTATTTTAATTGAGATATGAGAATTTTAACAATTAGTGGTAGGTAAGTTATGTTTATACTTTTTATACCGCAGAGCTTGAAGACAAAAGTCTTCAACCAATACGTTCTCCCCGTGATGACCTCCGGGGCCGAAATATAGCCTCTTAATTTTGGACTGGTCCGCAAGTTTGCGGTAGCTCAACGGACTATGGAACGTGCTATGTCGGGTGTTTCTCTGTTCGACAGAATTCGTAACGAAGTCATAAGGCAGAGAACTAAAGTATCCGATATCACTCCACGAAGAGGCTCGCTGAAGTAGCAATGGGCTTGTCATACACCCAGAATAACAGATGGCAGATGGGCCAGTAAGCTTCTGGATTGGAGGTCGCGCATAGGAAAACAAAGTGTTAGTCGACCGTTCACCAGTTGAAAAGACGATCTCCGTGCAGTAGCCGGTCCGGGATGGATGCGAGTATCAGGGGATTGGTCGTCTTGGCGTTCATTGAGAGATGCTTATGTCCAGCAGTGGACTGATAAGGGCTAATAATATAATAAGTAATACTTTATATAATTTAAAGTGGAGAATGAACATTTACATAAATTTCCTCTTTGTTATACAGACGTTACGATCCATTACGTCATTAATTTCATTCAATTATCTTTATAACACATTTGGAGGTTATTTCATTATTCATGCCTCAGTAGACGAATATCCTTTCACTTACTTTGCGCCTAATATTATAAATATTACCTTTAGTAAGTAATATGTTGAGTAAGTAAAAAATAATTTTGTACTTAGAAAAAAATATTCCAAATTAAACATTCCTTCTATTTTAGGTGTTGGGTACAAACGAGCAATTTGGTGACTGTTGGTGCTCATTAACATCCTCATGGTTAATGGCTGCTGATGTGTTGCTAAAGATGCACCTACTTATAGAGGTACACGACAACCACCACGCACAAACTGCATGGAAAGAGAAATATCATGCTTCCCAGGTCGTGCGGGCCTGATTCGTCTGCAACTCAGCCATGGCACCACGTAATGTAACGACTACGAACAGTAAACCAAATAAGTATTGTAAAATAAATTCGACCATTTTAAATTTGGCACTTAATTTTAGTACATTTAAAGTCACGCTGCTTGAGAAAGAATATAAGGAGTAAACCTGATGATATTTCACCGATCGGGCGCAACAAAAAGCGTGACTTTTTTTTTTTTTTTTTCGGAGGGACCTAATACTGGTTGGCGGCGCTAGTCCAGCCTCAACAGTTCGACTGACTACGAAGACTTTTTGTCTTCAGGTCTAGGGAGACGATAGGGGGACAGACCCCCTCTTTTCCCGCAGATGGGAAGAGATGAACCGGGTTGATTGTGGGCGTACCCTATAGTGATTATTTTTGGGACCGAAAAGGGGGAAACGGTCTCCCTCCCCACTCTAGTGGGACGGCGCGCGCACGATGCCGTTTTAGCCGCGGTGTCGTGGATAAGGATAATTGAGCTCGTTTAATGTTTGGCTTATCTGAGGAGACCGGCCTCCTCGCCCCCCCTCTGACGGAGGGGGTCGATTTGCGCTATAAATCGGCAAAAGCCGTATTCTTAATTTATTTATTATTAAAGCTCTCTAAAGTCGCGTTATTTTATTTCTATCAATCTAAGCTCTCGACTTACGGATTCGAACCCGGGCTCGTTTCCGTAAGCGGTGTATGAGTTTGACATTCTGTCAGTCATACGTTATAACTGTGTCACTATATGTAAGATTTCATCGCTCGACCGGTACGAGCGGTGTATATCGTATTGGTTCTAGCAGGAAAAATGCATTTACGCACCATCCAGCCGACCCAAGGGGGCCTGAAGTGTGTGTCGGGCTCAAAAAAGCGTAACACTACGCTTAAGCTTCGCACCCTTCACTTCAGAATTATGTTCGTTTTTGAGGAGTTAAATCCACGTGTCACTGTATATCAATATACTATAAGCAGGTTACAGTTATTTTTATAATTGAATGATACATTTATTTATGTTTTAGATATACTAGCAATCCACCTCACCTTCGCAGGTGAAGAACTTCTGTTCTTACTGCAGAGGCAGACAACTTTTTGGGATGTTGTTTCATAATAAGTATATATAGATAAAATATGTTTAAGTTTTACGATGTCTATGATATTTTGCAGGTGCTTACACACCTCATACATCCGCGTTTAGCGGACACCGACGATGGGAATGTCATCTCCGTTTTCGCATCCGCTTCTCGTGTATTGAGTCGCTAGTACAATAACAGAATATATTTACGTACTATTTACATATGAATGTATCGTATGGACACAGTACGAATACGTTATACGTCACATCGACAGAGTGGCTGGCATCATCGTCAGTCATATTGCTGGCGTGTAATGGTTGTCGAGCAGAATATAAACAGGAAATGCACATCATACGCATATATTGCAGGCTAATTATTTTACCACTTTTAACACATATTGAAACGAGTTATATTTTGTACCTGTAAGTCTGGACTGAACAACTGCAAAACAGTCACAGCCAGACTCCGTCGTAGCAAGAAGTTGTCCGGTTCGATTAGCGCCTATACTAATGACCGTCTCCGACATATTAATACATTATTAGAAACAATGATTTCAGTAAAATAAAATGAGAGGCACGCTACGGCATCTAATGAACACTACGCTTAAACTCATGTAATACACAAAATGCGACACTCTTAAATACGATATTACCAACCCAGAAAGGAACCCACGCTCAATTTTAGACTATGTCGAATACGAATAAACGAGTCCGGTTTCCTCGTGATGTTTTCTGTCACAATACTCAGAACATTTATTTAAGTTATGGTTATATTAAGGTTGGGCTATGGCTGGGTTCGAACCTCGAATTCCGGAATGGAACACCAAAGCGCTAACCACTCGAACGCCGAAGGTCTCGAATTACATCAGCTTTTAAAGTTATGAATATAATAAGTACACGTTCCGAGTAAGTAATAGTTTGCAGTAGGGATAAGGATAAGTAATACGTATCTCAATAATTATACGCAGATCCAAAACGTTTTGCAGTATTCAAACTGCGATAATGTCGTGATATACCTTCGTTTACAAAGTGGTTGGCATTGAAATCAAACAAAACAAAGTAAACTTGTATTAATTCCTTTGGTCTGATTCGGACATATGTCGTAGCTATATCGTAGATTTGCTCATTTCATGAAATGTATTCACTGTCTATTAGGCACATCATGATGTAGTCAAATCATTGACAAGAAATCGTTCCTCAATATCCTTACTATTGTACTTACACAATACTGTACTTCGTGAAATGGTAAAGATTATTTGATATACTAATATTATATAAGCGTAACATGGCGTAACGCTTTACTTACGTCGCCTTGCTGCGCTTATTTTGCTTCAGAATTATGTTCCGTCTTGTTATTGTAAAGCCACGTAAAGATTTCTTCATGAAATGGTCAAGATTATAATCATATAATCTCGACCAGTATGCCAGTAGTAGTACTATAAAATATTCAAGAGCTATTTTTTATTTTTAGTTTTAAACATATGGGATGTGTTCTATATCTCGGGAATAGTTCGGAGTGAGCGATGTTACACTCTTGTGCCTCGGAGAGCAATAAAGAGTCAGTTCCGCGTCTGATTTCTCTTCGGTCCTTGAATTATCGTCCCATCGGAATAGGATAATGAGGGAATAGAATGTGCGTGCTTACGCATACATTTATGCGCTATAACATATTCTATACTGAATTTCGTTTTAAATTGAGCCTGAGCCAAAATTTGACTCAGAACACTTTAATTTTTTATTATAACTTTATCGTTCAGACGTCGTTTTTAGATATGGCCATACAAATTTGTCCAGGTAAATTTGAATTTTATTTGAATCACTATTCAAATAAAATTCGTTCACGACACATATTTTAATTAATATATAGGGTAATATTAATATATAGGGATATAGGGTAATGGTAAAATTGTCTTGACGTCCATAGCGAATTTAACCAGAATGTAGCAGTTATGTTTTGTTAAATAAACATTTTATAAAAAAGTATATCTGTCATCTATAACTGTTAGACTGATGTTATGCTCGGTTTCGAAGAAATTATACTCTTTACTTTTTTCGGCGATAAGGACAGAATTATTTATTAAAATATGATAATCGAATAATATCTTTCATTTTCGCCAGGGAACCTATATTTTGCTGAGAGGCAGGAACAAATATTTATATCTTATATAAAAGGATGATAAGTTCATGATTTCCGTCTGACGCAGGTGCTCACCGGGCATGGTTGCTTCGGTGAGTATCTGTGTAGGACGGCCCACAGGGAGCCGACGACTCGTTGTTATGAATATGACGCGGCAGTGGACCCATCCCAGCACACCCTCGCGCTTTTCCCTTTCTGGTCCCTGACACCGCAAAGTTAGAAGTTATCTTCGGCTTCGTCATACCTGATTATCTTGATGCGGCTATGTCGTTATCTATCCTTCCTCTTCGCGTGACATGTATGCGCAAATGTCTTCAATTGCCTAAAGCTCGGTTCCGTTGCGACCAAATCCTGATGATAAACTGGGCCCACTGTCTTCCGTTCGATGCCGTGTAACATGATGTTTCGCTCGGTTTTGTACAAGTCACATTTCCACAGTACATGGTCTCTGGTTTCAGCTTCATGACCGCAAGGATATGATGGCAGGTCACATAACGCCATCCTGTGCAGGCGACCTCTAAAGCACCCGTGCCCTGTTAGTATCTGGGGAGTAACGTACTCAGGTTCAACACATTGTAATGCCAGACGCGTTGTAAGTTCTGGAAAGAAGCAGTACCGTTCCCTCCCGTCGGCACACGCGGCCCAGCGTGACTGCCAAGTGGAGATAACGTCGTCCGCGATAGCGATTTTCTTTTTTTTATGCTCCTTATCCTTGAGCCCCACGCACTCCTCCTGCACGCGTCCCGCTGGAAGAACATCCAGATCGGTAGACAGAACGCCGGCCAATACTGATAGCGCCGCACTTCTGCATGACATGTAGGCCTTCGTCAATAAAATTAAAGCGGGTCTTTGTGTGGGTTGTTCTTTATAAGTGAGAGCGTCGACAGCAAAGCGCTGCAGCATACGTCAGGATTGCAACATAGGTTCCGTGGTACAGGAACCTAAGTACCTGGTACTTCACACCCCACGAGGAGGTAGAGACACGGTAGACCTTGTCGAAATCGCTGGCGACATTCTCGCCCATCAAAACCGCACGCAGCGCAAAGGCTCTAGCATCGTCTAAGTGTACACCAAGCACCTTGGTCACAGATAAACTCGCGATCGAGGCACCATTCATCCTAATGGTCGGTCCGCTTTTAAAACGACCCTTAATTGGGAGTAAGTCTAGGACTTGGCTGCGGAAAATGTTATCCTATTACGGGTCCCCCAATCCGAACTGTTCAAGATCGTGGAACATTTCTGTTCGATAACAGTGCGCGACAGTGCCTCAATCGCAAGCGTCAAATCGTCTGCGCATGCTACAAAGCTTGCACCCTCTGGTCTCGGCAATTTAAGAATATCGTCCAGGACGAGTTTTCATAGTGTGGGGCCCAATACCGAACTCCGAGGACATTCCATTGTGGAAACATTTCAAAGCGTGCGGTGGCCAACTGTGAAGCCAACGTAACGATTTCAGAAATAACTTACGAGAGTTTGATAGATGTTCGGAGAGATGCAGGTAGATCATTGGCCATAATCTATTATTGAAGGCTCCGGAGATGTCCAAAAGGACGAGCTTGACGTACTTATATGTGGTATTATCTACTATCTCAAACACTGATTCTAATGCGCTTACTGTTGAGTGCCCTCTAACGAATCCATGCTGATTTTCAGAAATACCACGATGCAAACAGGGCGCGCAAGTAATTATGAGACGTTCTAAAGTTTTTCCTTGAATCGGCAGTAAAGTAATCGGCTGGTAGGCCTTCTAATCTGTTATTGACTTGTCATTTACCTTTGGTAGCACTATCAATGAACCTATCTTCTAGATATCTGGAAAAACCCCTTCCTTGATACGCGCTGTTTACATCAGCATCATAACTCCGCAAGAAGCCGTCCAGGCGTACCCGATAACCCTTCGAGTGATTCCATCTAATCCCGGACTTGTATTTGGTAAGCTTCTAATAATGTGATCGTCTGCACTGCGGGAAGGAGCAACTGAATCCGAATACCGGAAGGAGGACATGCAGCCGTCACTCGCACTTGTCGGTAATAGCTGATGTCAATTTCTGTTGAATCATCTAGGCATAGGGAGTACAGGAGCTGATGCATGGCTGTTTCGATGTTGTCAGAATAACCTTCTAGGAGTTTTCCGCCATGAATGATATTTTTCGGAGGGCGAGATATACCAGTCGCGGCTCGGCACCCCAAGGACTTTCATTTCTCGTCTCAGCAATATCTCTAAAATTTTCAATTTCAGCGTCCTTCATGGCCAGTTCATATTCTTGTCTGGCTACACGTAGGGCTTCCTGCAGTAAAATATCGCCTGTGAGATTTCCTCGTCTCGAGTTTTGCCAACATCGTCGTGTGGCCTTGGTTTTAGGGCGCAGACGGTCCAGAGTCGGACTCCACCATTCGCAGCCCCTGAACTCCCCATCCTTGCGATATATGAGGTTTATTTTGGCAGTTTCCTTAAGGATTTCACTAAACTGCTTGGCAATTTTACTTGCTGGTTTGCTGGAGTCTAGTTTACCCATTCGCAAATATAGCATCGATCGAAAGTAGGCCCAATCTGCCCCTCTCTCGCGAAAGGCTAGTCTAAAGGATGGTCCTGCTGTTGACATCGGTCTTGATACGCTGCTTCATACCCGATATGTACTTAGTTGATGGTCGCTAAGCTAACATTTTCGTGTACGCGCCACTCTGATATCGGCACACCTCTTATAGTGAGTGTCAGATCCACATTAGAATAACCTTTTGGTCCGTTGAACGTTGGAGGCAGACCTTGCTTGTTCTGAATGAATAGATCTCTGCTCAATATGAAGCCCTCTATTTGTACTCTATGTCTCACCCTTGCCCCGAGTATTGATGACGTTCACAAAA
Organism: Eumaeus atala; assembly: GCA_017140195.1. Taxonomy (NCBI): domain Eukaryota; kingdom Metazoa; phylum Arthropoda; class Insecta; order Lepidoptera; family Lycaenidae; genus Eumaeus; species Eumaeus atala. The sequence continues at coordinate 477,487 of JAFELO010000777.1, forward strand.
CCAGATTGGTGAATGCGCATTGCTCTCTACGCCAACAAGTATACGCTTTCCAGTTAGGTGATCCAGAACATAAATTAGGTGTTCTAGATGTCGCGCTACGTTATGTCCATACTGAAAGTACGCTGAGATTATGTATATATAGGAATCTTGGTAATCGATATGCATGACAGTGCAATATTCGGAACTCAGATGGCGGAACAGCGTAAGCGCAATCTTGTCATTATTGACCAAAATCCCAGCTTTCGAAGTAGCTCCAAACTGAATCAGTCCTTTTAAGCCCGAAGCTGCATACTGTTCCTGAACGAGAACAAAATCTAAGTTCATTTCACTGGCAATAACAAGCATCTCAGATGTGGCAGCCTCTGATCCCTGAAGATTGAGCTGTCCTATCGAAATAATATTTCCCTCCTCATCCATAATTAGTCATGTTGACTGCCTGTTGTTCGGCATATATACGAGCTGGGCAAGTCGCAGAGTTGGTACATGAGTGCTCGTCTCTTTGCGCTTAAAGGGTCTGCAGCCCTTTTTTTTAGCACTATGTGACTGACATTCGGCTTAACGGTGTCCTGTATCTCCGGTTTTACCGCATACCATTTCGGTTGCCCTACGGTTTTTATCTGGGTGTGCATATTGTTGGTATTCGTTGCAGCAAGTGATACGTAGGTAGTCGCATATATTAGCTTCGTCCCAGCCAATATAAACACGACCAAGGCCAACCAATGTATCACGAAGTGCTGATGGACACTCCAGCACGACCGTGGTATACCCAAAGTTACGACCGTCCTTCTTCTAGGCAATCTTTCTAGGCAAAATTTGAATGAAATTTCTCTTTGGTCCATTCAGGATCGTCCAAAAAATTCTTCTGCAGTCATAGCAGCCGAGTCTGGATTGATGGCTATGAGCAAAACTTTGATGCTGGACACCATGCGAAACTCTTTGCGGAAGTATCCAACCTAATGGTCAGCGCAACTAAATTTAAAATGAATTCTGCAGAGCGGGATGCAATAAACCAGCCTAGCCAAAGCGTTTTAGCTGTAGTTGCTGCTAGCATGCGTCTTCTGCCGGGTCCCTTCTTAGGTACCGGATGGCCACCAAAGGACGACGAGCCTTGGGCTCCGAAGCCTTCAGAGTTGGTGGGGCAGCCGCTTTAAGTTTCTCGGCGGTTGCACGTGTAGCGGCCCTGACCGCTATGCCAGAATTGCTAATTCGGCGTATGCTATGCACTAAAATGCCCAAACTACCAGGTTTCTCTGCCTTTTGCAGCTCGGATTTGGTGCCCTCAGAAGTTTTTATGTCCTCTGTATTTGGGTAAAACAGTACTGCCTGACCCTGGTTAGCAGGTATGGCGACGGTCGGGTGGTCCTGCGGTCGCTTCAAGAGCGATGCGTATGTGGGCACGGCTGGAAAGATCGACGGAAATGACGGCTGCTGTGACTGCCGCTGTTGCCGCACTAGGGCTCGATTCTGGTGTAGTACCTGCAGTTGATACAGTAAGGATCCCCGCAACAGGAGGAACCAAAGCCTGTGCGAGATTGTGCGGCGCTCCTCACACCTCCTGCTCCGTTCCTGCTCTACCTCAGGCGACGTAATTACGAGTATCTTATGAGGCCACGCGTTTTCCGTGCTTAAGTCCATAGTGGCAGCTGATGAGCTGGATCCATGCGGAGGAGTCCGAGCATGCGATGTCCTGGGAGCGAAGCCCGTCTCCCTGTCGATCGACAGAAGCTGGTCAAGCTCCAGAAACTGGCGATGAACTTCCATTTCAAAGAGCTGTCGAAGTTGCCCCTCCTCATCAACCTCCATAACATCACCTACTCCCAACTGTCCTACTGCTAGCAAGTTTTAAAATATAAAAACACAAATAGTGGTCTTCTTTTTAAGTTGGCAACACTTTCTAAGTGGAGCTATTAGCTAACAGATGGCGCTATTTACTAGGAAACCGATTCAATATCGTAAGAGTGCATATTTTCTATAATATTAAACAGGAAACGTATATACTATAATTTGTTGTAAACTATTGTTAAAGAATTAACACTGTTACAATAATGACTTAATATTAAGATAACGCGTCCCTATCACTAAATAAACTTAATAAGTTACAGTTTGTGTCCAGGTTGTGGGTAGAAAAATAAATTCCTTACCACGCCACGCACTTTGCACTTACGAATAAATTTTGGCTACGAAAACGTATCGATTCCTGACGAGTCCTACCAGGCGACGGCTTTCTTCTGCGAGACCGTCATGTCCCAGAAGGAAGTCGATGAGCGGATGTGAGAGAAGGCTGCCGACGCGGCCTCCCTCTCCGACGACGAAAGGGGAACGAAGGAGGCGCATCTGCAGCGCCTTCAGTAGTGTCGCTGTGTTCCGTGTCAGGCCGGGATGGGAACCCGGTCTATTTCATAAAGACACGACGTCGTGGGGACTGTCATAGCGTAGCCGGACAGACCCCGAGAGGAGATGAAGCCTGGCCTATTCACCAAGGCCAGCCTGCCGCTGGAGGGGTCCTGTTGCGTGCAGATCCGGGACGGGACCCTCCAGTAATAGCGGGTGAGGGGATTATTTGGTATTGTTACCCAATGGCCGAGTCCAGCATAGGTCTGGGAGTCTACCCGGGCTTCCAGGTATCATGCGTAAATGTATTCCCCTTTGTCACCAAAAAAAGGAGCTTCATACCCTCACTTTTAACTAACCCTTCTTAAAAACTGTATTGATTCCATTGTTTGTACTTGTAGTATCTTATGCTTGTTCATGATTGTGAATGTGGACAGACCATGACAAAATAAATGTATTTGAAAGTCTAACTTGACCTTAATAGTCCCTTAACTCCCATAATTGACTCCTTTTATTTATCAATTTGTAACAAGAAGGCAATAGAAATTTTCAAAACACGCTGTGATCGTTTATTTTCAGATAATAATATCGTCCTAGCCGAACATCGGCTACAGCGGCCATCTTTATCGAAAAGAGCCATCTGCGCGGGACATATTATGAAGTGAACAAGTGTTTGTACAAAAACTGCCTATCTATTCTCTTATTCTCCTATTTCGATGAGACGGATATCCGTCTCAACCGCAGAAAGATCCTGCGCCTGAGGACCGACGGCTCATCATGCTCTCCGAGGCACGGAGGTGTAACATCGCCAACTTCCTAACTCCGGCCAGTTAGTGGAATATACTAATTGTTGTTTTCGTAATGTCCCACCCGGGAGTCAAGCCAGGGGCCTCACGTATTTAGCTGAACATGCTAACCGCTAGACCACGAGGTAGTTAACATTTTCAGATAACGAACCCTCAGTTACGCAATATTTCTATGTTTAACGCTGCCACATTGAATGTCCGAATACGGAATATTTATTGCCTAGGTAATTGTAAGGGCCAAAGGTTGGCTTGTAGTTCAACATCCGGTCATATTGCGAATATCCGGTGTCGCTTAGCGAGTTTTATAAGCTTCCGCCATATGTTCATATATGTTCATTCCGCCATATGTACTAATGTTATAGACGACCGGCTGGCTCAGTTGGTAACGCTTAGTCCGAGTGTTACACTAGAGGTCGCGGGTTTGAGTCCCACCTAGGTCATGGAAGTTTATATGTGTATTGTATGTATTTCCATAATAAAAATCATAAATAGGTATATAATATTGCTTAAATCTATTAAAAATATTTTAAATATAGTTCCGTTATCTAGTACTTGTAACACAAGTCCTTACGGTGCTTAGCACAGGGCTAGGCTAACGTGGCGCGATAAGTCCACAATTATTATTATTATTATTATTATTATTATTATTATTATTATTATTATTATTATTATTATTATTATTATTATTATTATTATTATTATTATTATTATATATTATTACGAGTATTATTATATGTATCTGAAAGTACTGGACATGTCGGATTTTACAGGCCACTGGCTGAGACAAGGGATAAAATGCGTCGTGTTCTTATTAAATCATCAAACGAAACATGATATCTTTAAGTCTCTTACTAAAAATCTGACTCGGAGAAAAATATTGAATGTACATACATTTAAGAAAAAAATATACTCGTACATTACTCATTATAGGGAAATAATATACGCAACCCTTCTGGGATGCATGTTATAGTGAAAAATATACGTAATCCTTCTGGCATGCATATTATAATGAAAGATATACATAATACTACTGGCATCGTAACCCTTCCAGGCCAGAAGTATTAGGTATATTTTTGTATGTAAATGGAATTGTACTTGCTTACGTAATATGAATGATTCGTATCTAGTGACAAAAGACAGAAAGAAGTAGGTTCCATATAACGTAAAGTTATAACATTTAAGTCGTTACGTATAAAGCGACTTTTTGGGTGAGCTGATAAGACCTCGTGCACTCTTTTCTTGCTGACCATTATCAGAGACTGGTTTGTTTGATTCAATTGTTTGTTTTTTTGTTTTATTTAATTTAAGATTGTTCTAGATTGTGAATACGGAGAGACCCTCTTGTACAATCGGTCATCATTAAGTAAATGTATTCAAAACTCTGACTAAACCTGTAATAGATCCTTTACCTCCAGACGTGGTGATTTCTTGTACAGAATTT
>JAFELO010000777.1:502318-570714 GCA_017140195.1 Eumaeus atala
GCACGATAGGAGTAATATCGGGAGCAGAACCGATGGCTCAACGTCCTATCCGGATATGGGCGTCCAGCACAGCACATATAGACGCCCATGTCCCTGATATGACGTTAAGCCAACTACTTAAGCCCTATTATCGTAAATCGAAAAATTCCAATATACTACGGGTATAATCGGATCTCGAAACATGCCCTCCATTCTGAACAAGTTTACTAACAGATTTACGAGATACTCGCCTCATTTAATATCACCTGGGCAAAGTGATCGCTACCGATGTACTGTGGCGAGTGAAACACCTCCGACACAAGTTGTGGTATGATAACTATGTACCCACACAAAAATAAATAAACGTTGTTTTCTATTTATTATTGAATATTTTTTATCTATTGCTATGTTGATTCAGGCGAGTAATACGTGATGACGATGCAGTCCTTGGAATATTAAAACTTTTAAGTTTCAATAAATATGTATAAGTAATAACTGGTTTGTTCTTGTCCATACAATAATACTATATGATCAGAGGGACAACCGATCTATGTTCGCCCAATTTTCCTTCAATGCAGGACTGCACTAACTCTTAATATTTTCACTTTGTATTATTGTTTGACGTTCACAGATAACGAAACACACATAATTGACCGTAAAATTATTCATGCAAAGCTCGATACTCGAAACCGTTAAAGCAAACACAAACATCATTTATCAAATGACATTCGCAAAACTCCAAATCGCCGTACAAAGGATGAAGTGGGATCAATGCCAAAATTTTTACCGATTTTTAGTGTACTTCTATAAAATAAGATATATAGCCGTATTTCTTATTTTACCACGATTTTAGTGTGCACATTCATAATTTAGAGACCGATTGCCTGACACTTCCGCCTAGTTCGATCCATCCCGCTCTTTATGTAAAGATTCTTGCACTAGCCGATTGGTAGAAAATTGTGGTTATTCCTTGAGAAGTTACAAAAGAAAACATAATGTGAGGTTGTCCATAGCGATGTTAATAAATTACACATTTGCAAAAGACCGATATGCGTGGCGTACCATTTCTCAATTTGCATTCACTGGAATATTCCTTTCCACGTCACTTGAATTTTTCTTACACCAAATTACTTTTACAAACGAAATATGTAACCACCAAGAGGTTGCTATAAATCATTCCTTACTTTATTGTCGCGAAACAATGCTCACGTTCCGCCGCGCCCTTGAAAAAATAAGTATTACGTGTGGATTATGATCGATAAGAAAGTTTAACTGTTTGCGTACGGCTTCTGCGCTGGTTTTTTCTTCCGAGTTGCTAATAGTGACGGTGTATCTATTGCATTACTGCTGTTCTGAGCAACTGAAGAAGTATCTTCAGCAACTAACAACGATGTGACCTGTAATGACTCCTGTGACTTAGAACAGTTTAACTAAGTTAATAGTGCTGCAATTGCATCCAATCGGACTGGCACGACCGGAGAGCCTCCTGTGGACTTAAAAGACGTCTTTGCTACTAATTTTTATTGCTTATACAAACAAATACCCGGAGCCTTTTGACGACTACCGATGCCCGGGGACGTTTGCATTATTGCTGTCATGCAGGTGCGTAGCACTGCTTTCCTCTTTCCCTCCATTGGGCCACTGGCTACCCGCACTATCACTGCCTTGTCTGGGAATAACCAACCTGAGAACAGCTTCCGAGGACAGTCGCTTGTAGAGTGACGGTCACCTGCGAACACCTTGTTTGTTGTTTTTGTTGCTCCTTGCGAACGAAAAATTACTGGCGTTTGTGAACAACGGACAGTGTAAAAGAGTGCAATGAATCCACATACATTAACTGTGCGTATGTTAATGGCCGTCGCTAGTCGATATAAAATGAAACACTTTTGTAGAGTGTTCGAAGGCATGTGAGAGAACAAACACAAGTTGTCGGACTTTTCCTTCACTACATGACTAGTAAAAAAAAGCACCTTGGCTAATCTAGTTGTAGGTCTGAAGAGATAGGCAGAGGTGTGTACTAGCACACCTCTGCCTATCTCTTCAGACCTACAACTAGATTAGCCAAGGTGCTGAGGCCCATGGTGACATATAGGTGGCAAGCCTATTTACACTTCGGGCACATTCCAATCTCGGACAATGTAGTGCATGCTCATAATGAACTGAAAAACATTTAATAATAGTTGCCCGACCTGAGGATCGAACCCAGGACCCCACGCTGCTAACCGTCACATTAACATTCGACACCCGCAGCGTCACACCACAAAAGCGATGACCGTTACACGGTTACACAACATGACTGGTAACTACCCAGAAATGCACTTTAAAATTTAAAAAGAAATTTTGTATGAGAATGGTGTGGGAATCAAATTATGATCACTTGAGCCATTAGCCCGTAGCTCCAGTATCTTTCCAGATAACCATCACTTTTATAAACTAATAATTATATCTAAACTAAGCAGACAGTAAGATCGAGATAAACGGAGCACTAAAACAACTAAGATTGCAGTTTATTTTGTGAAACTATTGATTGTTGAACTTAAATTACAGATTTGTTCACTATTTATACTTGTTTTTCATTTATGTAATGGTCTGGATGGCTTTAGCCGGTAGCAAGTATTGCAGAGTACAAAAACACTTTGTGCATAAAAATGAACACCAATAATAACAATAATAACAGCCTAATAATGGATAATAGTAGTAATAATATATGTAGACTTATCATACCACATTAGCCTAGCCTTGTGCTAAGTACCGTCAGAACAGGTTACAGGTACTAGAGCACGGAAATACAATTAATATTTACTATAAATTTTAGAAGTTGTATATATAAGTTGTTTATTATAGAAATACGTATAATGTATGGACAAATATCCATGACCTGCGTTCTGTATTAAAAGATTCAATCTATATTCAGTAAGACGAGTAGATACCAATTAGTTTCAAGGAGATACTATATTCAAATTGTAGTTAATATTTGATTTTCCAAGACAAACGCAAGAATTTCAATTTCTGTGACGGTGCAAAATTAAAATTTATGACATGAAATTAAAAGGTGTTGCATAATTTTCTTTTAATTATTTATTATCTTCAAGTCCCTCCTATTCGATGTAAACAACATATTTATAAAGCTTGCATAACAAATATAAAATAAATCTGTTATTAAAAAAATAATAGACACGTCCTGTTTTATTGTCCACAACCCTTGCCTTTTTTTGACGCGTGGAAACACATTTACCCAGTTATTTAGTCCAGTGGGATGTGGAGCTCGCGTGACATTAGACCGCCAATATTTAGTTTAATTCATAATTTAAATGAGCTACAGCAAATTTTTGCATCAATTCCACTTTCAGAAAGTAGAAAAGGGTACAATTTTAACTCCATCTGCCATCACGGAGAAAACGAGCCAATTGAAACTTTTCTTCAGACTCAACAATTAGATATTATATAGATGACGTGCAAATTATTTTTACTGCTTTTGTTCATTTAACGAACTTTTAAAAATCTTTTGAAATTTCTCCTTCGCAACAGCAAGAAAAGGAAAAAAAAAAGAGGTTTTCACTGAGGTTTTAAGAAAGTCACATTTATCTTTGTAGCCAACAAAATACTTGGATTCAGTTTTATTAGAAAAGGTAGTAAATGATTTCCCTAAACAAGTCGACCTAGTTGAACAAGATTATTATAAATTTACGTCCAAATAACGCCCGTAACGTTCGTTTTTTGTATGTATATAACTCCTAGCGTCTACTCACACATTTTTTAAAATAAAGAATTATATGGTTTTGGAATTAAGTGGGCATTACATACTACGATAGCAACAACTTCTAACTGAAGTTATACTTATTTTGGCGCAGTAGGGAAAAATTATGAGAGTAAATGAAAAACGGGAACAGCAATGTTTAATTTTTGTAATTGTAAAATAATACTAACGTCGTTGTTATTATTCAGAAACAGAAAAAACAAAATGTTTTAAATATAACAAAATGTTTTATATATGTTCTACATATAAAACGTTTAATTATTATCGATCATTCGAGAAGTATTTTTATAAGAAACAATCATTTCTTTGAATACGTATTTAAAAAATATCTCAACAAATTGAAATGTACTTTCTAAAACAAAATTGGGAAGACATAAAAAGTGATTTTGTTTTACAAGTCGGCTATTTTAATTATTAAATATTTATAAAATTTTGTCCATAATGTGTCTCTAGTAACTCAAATATGTATATATATATATATATATATATATATATATTATTTTCAGAATTTGTGGGTGCCATAAACGCACACGAATGAGCACTTACATGATAAAAGAAATATATTAGAAGATATTTGTTATGCAGATGTGTGCGCTTCTCGCCTCTTGACTTCAAATGGGTCGCCGTAAACTCAAAAACTACACGAAACGATATAGAATGTGAGCGAGAGGTACCTCACTGTTCATGTCGGCATAATTAAGATGTATTGCAGCATGACACTACCTCATAAAATTTTTGATACTGAAGTTGGAAGTTCAGTATATCTTATTTAGAACTTAGTGTTCTGCAATATTGACATTAGGCGTAGAAAATTAACTTAAGTATCGCAAAACTATTACTTAATACGCTTAGCACGCTCACTAAATACGGAAATAGAATGAGTCAAAGAGGAAAATATCAGGAAAATATCATACATCTTTATCGTACTCAAGTACGCAGTATGAAATAATGGCATGTTGATGCATGAGCGTGTAAAGACTGGATAAAGGCTGAGACATACTATGGTGACCTGTATACAAAAGATTTTTTTTTCTACACAACATACATGTTTTATCTCACTGAGCAAGGAGGATCACGTTTTACGAGTGTCCATACGTGTTGTCCAGGACATTATTTTTCTTTACTTGCACTATTGCTTTTCGTACTTACTTCACATAAACAACTAGGAGGAAAGTAGGCCAGCACATCTGCAGGTCAGACAGCAGATGTCTATGGGTATCGGTAGTCGCAAATGGTACTGATTACTCGTTTGTCCCCCTACACTTAAAAAAAACAGTGATAGTATTTTTTAATTTGTTTATTTATCACCTTTTTTGTACGAACACTACGTGGACGGCCAGACCATTCTATGCCACAAACAGAGGAAATCTCATTATCACTTATTAATAGCCCGGTATACAAACGAAACAGCAATTCTGTTCTCTTTATCACCCTACTCCTTTTTAACACAGCAAAATATTGTACAGTGAATTGGTGCCAAAATGAGAAAACATAATAGATAATCGAATAAAAATGACAGATTCCAAATTCAAATGTAATATTTTTAAATGTAAACAGTATTTATGTCTAGACCTTGTATATATTAATGTAAATAAAAGAGTAAATGAAGAAGGCTAGTACAATAGACAATTTCACTTCATTTACTTATATTATAAACATGCATGTAACAAGTGTGTTGGTATCAAAAACTACTGGCTAAAACATGTACACACATCGAGTGTCAGAAGTGTTACCAATGGACCATTGTCATAAGCGATTTTGATACGAAGCGATGTTCGGCGTATAGATTTCAATTTCAGATATGTGTAAATCATTTTTACAAACAAAACTACATTTTTTAGAACACTTTTCTGTTTCAAATGTGAGGAAATAAATATGTATCCCAGTGTCTAAGTAATAATCAGTATGTTTTTCTTTCGAAAAAAAGAAATACTTTATTGATTACAATTACATTCTTGTTGTTTATTGACACTCATTACATTACCTACACATATTAATGTTATCATTACAGTGCAACTGTAACCAATAGAAGTGGTCACTCAGCCTCTGTCATACCATTATATTAGGTACGTAATAATATGACGCCGATTTTAAGTGACACCTTATATTTATCAATCGCTTTGGGCGACATAGCTGACATTGTGGTGAACACTTAGCAAATAATATGACGTAAGCAAACACTGTTAAAACCCTTCTGGGTTTTTAACCAATTTAACTAAATTCCTTTGTTAGACATAATAATAAAAAGGCTTATGTGAATTCACTTGCATATCATATCATAATCTATACACATACACATCATATTATACTGGGTATTAAGACATGATGAAAATAGTGTCTTTTGCGCTTAGCTAACAAACATCAGCGAACGGCTTAGGTCCAAGGCAATATGATACTGGATCGCTAATGTATGTCCTTGACATATTATTGACTGCAGAAATATTCTAGTAATAAAAAATAAAAAAATTGCAGTTATGCTTAAAATTAGGAGCAGATAGTTCCAACACTTGGTTGCGTTGTACTTGAAACTTCCCCTAAAAGCAGCTGTATGCTGTAATTGTGATCTGGATCGATGTGAGGTATCACCCTCTCCTCTCCAGGTAAGCTTACTATCAAATAGTACACAAGCGAGGAGCAGGCGCCTGCGATAATCCATGTCTAGAATCTTCTCTTTTATAAGGTACGGAGTGATTTTGAAACGAGGTGGTATGTCCCAACAAAGCCTAGCACATCAGTAGTCTAGGACCATACAGTACATCCGCGTAGTTAAATTTGAATGAAACAAGAGTTTCGCATGGTCTTACGCGCAGTTCCGTTCCAAGATATGAGCGAATGCGATATAGTAGTCCCAAACGATAGTAACAGTTAGCAGTACTTGACATATTTATCGAAGCGAAGATTCTCCTAAAAATTACTCCAAGATTTCAAGCCTCACAAGGTCCTCTTTAAGATTAGGCAGTTCCTCTCAGTGGAGCTCCGCGAGCAATTGGTGGAAACTCTTGTTTTGTTAACATTAAATTACGCCTATACAATTTATGGACCTCGTCTTTTGGTTCGATCGGTTAATTTAATACAAATAGTACAAAACGCGTGCGCTCGCTTTTGCTCCTTTATTCCGGGTAGAGTTCATATCACACCATACTTAAATAATCACATAAATGAAATTACGATGCAAACACAACCTTGCATGTTTATTGTTTGGAGTAATAGAATAGAAAGAGCCGACATATGTATATAACAAATTGATTTGGATCACCTCACCCAGGCAATGTTCGCAACAGCTTACTACTCACCAGCACAGAACTGCTGCTTCAGAGTAATCTTCCTATACGAAGCTGCGAAGGTGTGGATTAAATTTCCACTACCAATCAGAACGCTCAACAGTGTAAGTACTTTCAGCCGTCGCTGAGAACAGTTTCTCATTGAAGAACAACGGAGAATAGATATGGTACTAATGTATTATGTATATGTGTAAATCTGTTCTTTTGATATGTTATTGTTTCCTCTCGTGTTGTGAACAAATGAATGTATTTCTTTCCTTCTTTCTTTCTTTGTTTCAATTGCGTCATGTGTGTCTGATGGATGAAGAGATAGGTAAACTTGTATATGACGATATAAACATATCACACAGGTGATATTTGCTATAACGGATACAATTGGGGATATCAGCACTATATATGGTAAAAAAATAAAGCCCCCAAAATATAACCTCGGTCGATAGTATCCATAGGCCATCCTCCTCTGTTGCTAATACTGTTCGAGACCCGTTTTAAAATAACTATCGAACAATGCCACTGTAGTTCTACTAAATTCATATTAAGACAGTTTTTCAAGCAAAAGAGGGACATTTGTGGAGTCGTAAGCTCGTGAACAATCAAGCATAGTCAACACTTTGCCCTTCTCTACATCTTTTGCTGTCAATGTGTTATCGACCACATCAATTAAGTCACCGACAGTACTCCTATGCTTTCTAGAACCTGATTGCATTTCACGTAGAAAACTTTTCCATTGATTCCATATAATTCATTGCCAGGGCGTGGACAATTTTTCCAGAATTTTTGAAATGCATGGGAGTATAATAAGAGGTCGCAGATCTTTAACCACTGAAGGGTTCTTGATTTCAGGTATAGGTTGAATAAGTGCCTGTTGCCGTAACAGCAGAAACGTACGGGTTTCTATAGATATTTTGATAATGTGTATGAGCTGTGGTACTTAGTGTGATTAACCTAAGCGTGTCTAGAGATATACCGTCGACTCCTATTGTTTTTGATTTTAGGCCATTTAAAAAACCTCTGCAGCCTCATAAATTCCAACTGTTTTAAGCGCAAAGCTAGTATCAGTGTGGCGACGAAAGTCAAAGAATGTGAGACTTGAGAGAGGTGTTAGTTTTTCCCCGGGTACGTCTAGGAAATGTGAATTCATTAAGTCAGGGTCATTGAGATGAGATGGAACAGAAGAAATTTTGTTCGATTTGATATTCACTAATTCATAAACATGTTTCCATAAAGTACGGGGGTTTTTTTCCGTTAAAGTTAATGTAATTTTAAAAGTGAACGTATTTTTGGCGTATTAGAGCTAAATTGACAATTTTTTTTAACTCAATGTGTCTCAGTGTCATTAGGTTTATTTTGTAAGTTATCCAGGGTGGCTGCCTATTTTTCATGCAAATTACTTTTTTCGGTGCATGAATATCAAAGAATAAAACTATTGCTATTTGTGAGTGCTTCCACGATCTTCTTAATTTCGTTTAGGGTTAAAGTGTAGTCCCAGTCCCATGACATTAATTTTTTTGATTTTTCAAAATCCTACCAGTTTATATCCTCTAACGGTCTGTATATAATCCATTTAGTTGACGAATTATCTTTTGTGATATTTAACATACATGAGACAAATAAGAGCACGTTAAGCCTTACAAAGATGACAGATATACTTTCCTATAAAAAATTTCTAAATATCTGAAATATGATTGCTACAGGTGAAGATGGATGTAAATAATACATTTTACAGCAGTAACAAGTGATGAAGTAGTATTCCGAACTATAAAAATTGGTATCATTTATTTTAGTAAAACTTTTACAACTTAACTCATTAGAAGCTATAGAATATATAAGAATATCTATATGAGGTGGGCTGCAGCAGTTTGTCGACGGTGCGAACATGATCGATTCCAAAAGTCTGCAGATCCAGCTCCGTGCGTGTGTTGTGAGTCTTGCATCAGATTCGCGTCGCACATACATACATACTCCGCGCGTCCAAGTATAGCGCCACGCACTCGTTGAGACGTAATTAAAGTGTGATTCATTTCGGCGCTATGTTCAGGATTATCTATGGGATGTTGGTTGTCTAGCTTAGACAGTCTGCCTTCTATGCTATCCAATCTGCTTTGTATTTCGGTACTTTTAGATCTTAATATGGACATTATGCCATGACAGCATTAATCTCTGAACGCAGAAGTTTTATTTCCGTCGAGACGGAGGGCGGATCTGTCAGTCGGGAAATATCCCCAGAGGTATCGCCTTTGTCGACATTCGTAGGCCTGCGTTTATAAGTCGTGTAATACCACTTCGGGCGGTCCCGGGAGTTAGGGCTCATATTCACACATAGTTTATGATGAACGGTGTTGAAACATTATTTGAAACATTTAGCGCCGTCGGCCAATTTCCACTCTTAAAACGACAAAAATAGTAGTTTTACGCTTTTAATATTGTTAAGTTTACTATTAATATTGTTAATAGGGGTTCCACTCTCCATCGTCTCCTACTTCTCAGTTCTCGGTGATGATTGATGATTGCCGGTGACCACAAACATCCCCATAATAGTTATTGTAAAAGCGCTGTGTTCCTTTCCTCCTATGGGCCAATCCCCGTCTATGGGCCACCGGCTACTCACAAACCGCATGAAACGTGACAGCTAAGCTGTCACTTTATGCCGGCAACGGAGAGGTATGTTGTACCAGGTCGTGTGCCCCGGTCGTGTCGGCTGAATTCTGTTGTAATGTGTGTACGACATGCCACTACCTCTTACTGATATATAATTTATTTAATATTTTTTAGTAATTTATGTAATAATATGAATTAAATAATAGGTAGTAATAATAATGATTACACTATAGGATTAAATTACAACTTGCCATTCCTTTGCTAGTCGTATCTCCCATAAGTCACTTGGATATCTATTTGTTTGCTTTGAATTATTAAAAGTTGTGTCATTGATGGTTACTTACGTGTCAATTACACAATTACTCGATAACGATTGAAAAGGTAGGATATGATAACTTTAACAAATATCAAATAAAGATACTAGAAAAGCGTATATAAGGATAGAAATTATTACTATAGTTTTACATTGTAGATCAAATTTAAACCTAGCGTTACAAATGAATCTCAAAGTTTTACTGTTGTCGGTTATAGCAATATTTACAGCCTTCGCTGGTCAAAGTGAAGCCAAGATAAATAGTAATTCTATAAAATCCAAAGAAAAAAAATATTGTAAGTAATGTTGAGATTAAAAGAAATATAGTTATTAAAGTTATAAGAGCCCTGATGAATTACAGCTGTGGTGCAATTGTGCTACAATGCGTTGCAACTGTGGTGCAAGTTGTGCTACGATGTATTGCAGCTGTGGTGCAAGTTGTGCCACAATGCGATGTAGCTGTGATGCAAGTTGTGCTACAATGCGTTGCAGCTGTGGTGAAATTTGGGCGAGAATACGATGTAGCTGTGGTGCAAGTTGTGCTACAATGCGTTGCAGCTGTGGTGAAATTTGGGCGAGAATGCGGTGTAGCTGTGGTGCAAGTTGTGCTACAATGCGTTGCAGCTGTGGTGCAAGTTATGCATAAAATAAACTTAGTGTTAATTAGTCGTATTTCTTTTATTTAGATGGAAGGTGCCAGTATCATCAACGCAGCGGGCAAAGTACATGACGCCTACGAATACTTAAAGCATAGAATGGGTCACTGAGCTTGTTCCTACATTCCTTCAAGACGTAGCTCATATTTCGTTTAATGAATTACAAGGTTAGTAAAATTATGTATATTTTTTGGTAAATTATCATGCTTAAATTAATTATAGTATATTTTAAATTTTTTTCACAATGAGATTACAAACGAATCATCGGATGGTATTTTACCACAAACTGTGATAGATCCACATAGACCTTGTATAATATGGAGGTGCCTCTCCTTCCTTCCTCTCCTTTCCACCATCCAACCCAGAGTCGGACTCCGCCAAGTCACACGCGATGACTTGACCCCAATGCTATGTGTATAAGAATTAATGGCACCAACTCAACTTTATATACATAGCTATCCGCCCTGGCTTCGCTCGAGAGAACAGGTGATAAATTATACATGGAAATCGGGAATAACTTTATCCATGGGTGAAAAGTACATTAAAATCTGTTCAGTGGACTTTAGGAGAATTGATCACACACAGACAGACAATTGTTGTGGATTTTGTTCTATAATAAGTACAGATATACCAGGTATTCTTTTTTGAATATACATAATATATCTCAGAATAAAATTTTATTTAAAGAAAAGGACCTGACTGCTAACTGACAAGAAAGAAATAAGGCTGGATAATAAAACCTACGAGCTGCTCTTCGTACAGTCGTTCTCATAATTATTTTTCAAGGAGACTTTTACCAATTGCTGTGTTAGGTAATAAAAAATAAACTTCAAGAATTTGTGCTCAAATTATACCATTATTATTTCTTTTTAATAAATAATTAAAAAATAAATAAAATTAATTTTTAGTAGAAAAATAATATCAATAATAATTTAAATAACTAAAAACTATGTCAGTAAATAATTGTTCATACCAGTTATACATATCAGTCGTATTTATGGAATTATGACAAGGCGAGGGGTACCATTGATCGGGTAGCCTCCCCGTGGTGGACAATGGTGACTGGGACCTTCTTCTTTCCCATTGCGAGAGAGTGAGGATCAATTAGCCGACGGCCAATGATCCGACCCCCAATCCGTGTTCTGGCGCCTGACAGTGGATAAATGGCTGGAGGGAGTCCAGTCATTTACGGATGTGTAAGGGAGTCCGTAGGAATTCCTCAACATTCTTTCGCAGTCGTTCAGGTGTGAACTCATCTACCTCTAGTGAGGAAGATGCGCCGATGGAAACTTAGTCAGTCAATTCTCTCCCGGATGGTCAACAATTCCGCATACGACGTGGAGATAACACAGAGGGCTCCGAAACTGATAACAAGCCAGCCACATCAACGAGGCTATTGAAAAGGATTCGTGCTAGGCGCGGAAGGGGCAGACCCCCTACTACAGAAGAGTATGTGGGCCTCGCCTAAGCTAAAAGGCATCTAGCTGCCGCAAAGCGATTGGCGCTAGCGGTAGAGTTACATAAAGATGTTTTGGATCTATCGCGACGCATTCAGTCATTGCTAAAGTGTACGCCTTTGAGAATCGGGTTGCCCTGATATGTTCGGCGAGGCTGAAATGACTGCTAGCGCCCTGGGTGCCACAATTTCTCCGACAACAGGGGTTGCGAAGAAATCTAACATGAGCGGGACTTGCATGAAGGCTCTTAATGTAGCTACCACTGCTATTCAGGAGGCGGCCATATCCTTATTGAACAGGTCGTTGTCGGCAGAAACAAAAGTTTTAGAAACAGCTAATGCTTGCATAACCTGGAAGCTAGAGGACCTAATAAAGGAAATGAATATGCTACGCCAAGAGCACAGCTCGTGCTATGAAGCTGCTTTGCTAGCCCCAACGACAGTTCTAGATTTGAGGGCATCATTCAGCGGGTGATGCGTGAAGCTGTTGCGCAATCTAGCACTAGGTTAGATGTTCGTTTGGAGGGACTGGAGGCTCGGCTTCTTCCAGAGCCGTGCCTTCGGCCCCCGCTTGCAGTGAATAGAAGAATGTCTCCTGTAGACACTGAAACCTACCTCTAAAATTCCGTGTAAACCGCAGACATCGACGTCTGGAACGTCACCGATACCTCCTGCTAATCCAGCTCCTAAGCAGAAACGCAGTTCAAAGAAGAAGGCCGCAGCCGCGGTATCTAAGAGCCTTGAGCCTACAACACCTTCAGTGTCATCAGCTGTCGCTATCAATTAAGAAGGTTGTTCGACAGTGTTGAAAAAGGAAGTAAAAAGCCAAAACCAGAAGGTGAAGTTGTAAAACAAGTGAAGGCAAGGATCAAAGAGATGAACAAACCTTGCATCCCAGAATCTGCTGCAGTAGTGATAACACTGCAATCAAGCGCGGTGGAGAGGGGCGGTTTCTACGCCGGTATTCTAACCGAAGACAAAAATAAAGTAGACTTGGAAATAGGGATGACAGGAGTTTGCATACTGGAGGTACCCGGTGCTGACAAAAAAGCTAAAGCGGATGTTCTTGCTACTAAGCTAAAGGAGGCCCTTGTAGCTGACGTTCAAGTCTCGAGTCCCGAAGAGTATTCGGAGCTCCCCATCAGTGGTATGGATGACTCGGCCATCGCGGAGGATATCGTGAGTGCCATTGCTAAGGAAGGTGGATGCCCGGTAGATGGGATAAAAGCGGGCGAAATTTATTGGGATGGTCGGGGCCCTGGCACCGCCTGGGTACGATGCCCTATAGAGGCTGCGAATAAAGTGGTAGATAGCGCAAAATTTTGTATTGGTTGGACGGTAGTCACTACCAAGCTTCTGCCCAATCGCCAATTGTGGTGTTTCCGCTGCCACGAGGCTAGCCACACACGACCTAAAAGAAATAAAAATATTTGTTTCCGTTGTGGACAACCAGGTCACAAGCGTGCGCAATGTTTGGTCGCACCGTATCTAAGCTGCAAGCGGCAAGTCACGGATCACATAGTTGGCAGAAATATCTGCGGAAAGTCTATGTATATATATGTATATCTAAAAAGCAAGCGATTGCATAAAGAGACACTACCATCACATAATCCACTGCAGATCCGCAGCGGTGATTCCGGTAGTTGTGATGGGCACTGCGAGCATATTATAACCGCCCCCATAAGATTTTTACAGGGAAACCTTAACCACTGCGGTCAAGCACAAGATTTCTGGGTGCAGTCAATGGCGCGGTGGTAATGTCGCTGTAGTTGCGGGGCCTTACCGTGTTCTTTCTCACAGCGACTGGGTGGTGTTTATAACTCTTCATTAGCTCTCGTTTCTGAGTCAAGAATACCCGTATGTGATTCAGTCGCGTAAAGGCTTCGTCGCTTCCGCAATGGGGACATTATTGTGGTGGGCGTTTACTTCTCACCTAACAGAAACCGGGCTGAGTTCAAGGACTTTTTGGTTAATCTCGGTGCGTTCATTGGCGGAGTGTCACGTTCTATGCTAATTGCTGGTGACTTCAATGCAAAGTCCACGCTCCCGGTGACGGATGCAAAAAGCTGAGTACTTGAGAACTGGATACTTGCGTCAGTTTACTGTTAGTGAATCGAGGCAATGCACATACATGTATGCAGCACAATGGTGGCTCTATTGTAGATCTCACATTTATAAGTCAAGGGGTTGGAAGGGTTGCGAGGTGGCGAGTTCTGGAAAACGTGGAGATATTATCAGATAATCGGTATATCCGGTATGCTTATCTACCAATCAATCTGAAAACCTGCCTCGCATTTCATACGTTGGTTCCGGTCCTTGGTGGGCGCTGAAAAAAACTAAAAAAGAGCTTCTAAAAGAAGCTGCAATTGTGTTATCATGGGTACCCCTTCCTTCCGTTGGTGGTACGGAATCAAAAGCTGAGTGTAGCCACCGACGCGATGTAGAAAATATGTGATGCGTCTCTGCCTCAAATATGTCCGTCCATGTCTCGGCACCGATCTTATTGGTGGCATCCAGACCTCCAACGACTGAGGGAATAGTGTGTGGCCGTTCGCCGCTATTACGCACGGATGCGGAGACGTAGGTATCGAGTGGGCTTGAGACCCACATTTCCGATGCCTATGAGAGGTATCACTTGGTGGTTGCTGGGCCAGGCCTGTGGGATTGGGTAGATCCACTATTGGTGTCATCGCGAAACTAAGGTCCGTGGCGAAAGACGAGATCTCTCAGGTTGGGGGTATGCAATACATTCCATTCCCTGCCCTGGGAAACAATACACGAGGGGCTGCGATTCCACCCAGTACACTGGTACCTGCGCAATATTGTCACGGACTATTTATCTTCACGCGCCGTCAGATACCGGATAGAAGAAGAGTGATGGAAGACAAAGGAAGTTGTGTTCGGTGTTCCACAGGGGTCGGCACTTGGTCTTCTGCTGAAGAATTTCGGGAACATCTGGGTACTCCGAGGTCGTATTCTTCTCGGAGTGAGTGTTTTATGTTACGTGGACGACGTTTTAGTAGTAGATCGAGGCTCATCACACAGACAGGCCACTGTCCTTGCGACGACGTGGTACGTTGCATCCGCGCTCTGGGTTTGGAGGTGGCACTGGCTAAATCTGAAGCTCTGTGCCTGCACGGCCCGCGCAACAGACCACCGTGAACGCTGGAAATAGAGGTCGGTGAACTTTCAAAAATCATTTTCTCCGGTTATCACAACGGGTGACTAAATCTGCAGCCGGTCTGGCCTGGCTTCTGCCTAATTTAGGTGATTATTTTTATGCGTGAACCGAACAATGGCGATGTACGGTGCGCCAGTGTGGACAGAAGTAACATCCAGCCAGAATCGGATAATACTAGCAAGAATTCAGCGAATCATGGCCATTCGGGCGGTTCGAGGGTACAGGACGATTTTTGGGGACACCGCATGTCTCCTGACAGGCAGCGTCCCCTGGGACCTGAAGGCAAAAGTGTTAGCTGACGCAGGCAAAAGTCCTAGGCGAAGACACAACATGGCGCCTAAGGGGGGTCAGAGGGCGACAGCTTGGGGAAGTCGTCGTCCGCTCAAGTGGCCAGAGACGATGGGTGTCTGTGTGTTCCAGTACACCTTAAGGTAGTTAGTTTGGTGGTATCCCTTCCTACGAAAATAATTTAGATCTTAACAATAATGTCAACAAAACTTTATCCAAATTTATGAACTGGCCTGGAGACCATAATCTTGAAGTAAACATTACTAAAACCAAAACAATGCAATTTAAACTATATCAAAAACGTTCCTTATTAATAAATTATACACACCAAAATACAAAATTGGAATGTATTGACTCTTTTAAACTACTAGGCCTATATACCAACTTAAACTGGAAATTTCATATACATAAGCGACCTATCAAGGTTCACATATGCACTGCTTCAGTTAAACATAACGCCTTACAAAAAATCAGCAACAGCTGCCTGTTACGCTTATGCTCACTCTTGGCTTATGAATGGTATCATAGTGTGGGGTACATATGCAGAAATCTTATTTAAATTCGAAAAGAAGTGTATAATAATCCTGGCAAACATCGACGGAATAAGTAGTTGCCGCCCACACTCCACTGAACTTGGCATACCAAAAATACCATCTGTGTATATCTTTGAAATCAGTCTGTTTGCGAGAAAACTTTTCTTACTTAAAAACTCCACTTATTCTCACAATACGAACTTCGTAGTTTAGGAAATAAAGATACACTTGTTTTACCAACATCAAGCCTATGTATTCATTCTGGACCACATGCAATGTGCATTAAAATATATTATAAAATACCACAGCATCTGAAAAACATAACCAGCCTCAACGTTTTTTAAATTAAATTACAAGAATACTTGTCTCAAAAATGTTACTATGACTAAAAATTATTCTTCGAGGATGGCAATAAAATGAGATAATAATATAAAATAATATTTACTTACGTACTTAAAACAAGAATACATATAGTCATAGCATACTAAAATTGTAATATTCATTGCTCAAGTTAAAATTCTTTTTGTTGTTATTATTTATTGTACGAAGAATATTGTATATTTTATACTAAGTTGCTGCGCCCTAGCAGGGTATCATATTAATCATATAAAATGTAACATTTTTGTATACATGGCTGCAATAAAGATTGAAGTTTAAAGTTTGAAATTCTTAAACACACTGCCTTCTTATCTCTCGGTATTTGTATAATCTCGCGATATTAATCACAATACTTTAGACGTGAACATCAGTTAAGCCATTCGGACTGTAGGAGTTCTCTCCTACAGAATACAAATTTAAAAAAAAAACTATATATACAAATCTATATACATACATACAAACTTTCGACGCAATCGGTTAAAAAATTAAACTCCATGTTTAACACCACATTTATACTACATTCACGAACTAAGACAAATCAGTTTGAGTGTGTATGTGTGAAAGTAATAAAATGTTCAATAGTAAAAGCCTGCTGAACGTTTTACTGAAGCGAGAGTGCTGAGGAAATGGTGCGCTTAGTGGAACAGTGTTTAATGCGTCGTAACATTTTAACGTATACTACAAATTACTTCATCACTTACGTATATCTTCAATCGGAAATAGTAATGGTTGTGGAAACTATAGAACAGAGTAAATATATATACTAAAAACATAAAGCTGAGAAAATGTTTTTGTGTTCAATAGTCCATCCATGGAGGAATGTGATAGGCTATATACCAACACGCTACGGCTACCTCGAAAAAGTATAAACATCGATTTATAAAAATACCAAACCAACACAATCAGAGTCTCAAAACCATCCTTAAAAAAGATGTGCAATAACTTAATTGTAAATGTGCAATTACCTTGTAAAACCAGTTTTAAAAAGATGCTCGCAATTTTACTTTGCAGAAAAGTGTGTTTATACTACACGAATGCTTTAGGGCAACAGTTCTGTATGAAATCGCATATCATGTATTTTTGTAAACCAATTCGAGTAAAGGAATGTTTCGTCATCATTTTGAATGATGCAATGGATGCTGATTTACAGCCGACGATGCGAAGCATTATAAATACGGTCTTTGCGGGCCGCGTCTGAAGATGGGTGGATTTGCATTTTTATAAGTCGCATGCTTGAACCTGAGCGGAGACAAATTACTTACATAAAATATCGTATGATATTCGCACGTGGCTTATAGTTTATGTAGTTTCATGTTATGATTTTTTATAAAGTATGTTTTCCAATCATTTGCTCTTTGGGGGATTGCTGGACGTACATAGTCTTCTTTATAGTGTAGGAAAAGAAAACAAGCAATCGCAGGCTTAGAACGACTACCGACGCACATGGATATCTGCATTATTGATGACTATGCTGATGAGTTGCCCTACTTTTCTCACTCTCCTCTCCCCAATGGGCCACCGGATACTCGCAAACAGCACAAAACGCAACAGCGTGCCTGTCACTTTACAGTGGTGTCATGGGAGCGAGTCCCTCCTCCCTGGTCATCCGGCCCAAATCTGCTGCAATGCAGCATGGCGCTACCTCTGATTGATAGGCAAATTGTTTGATTGTAAATTGTATCTAAGAGGTTTCAGATATAATTTACAATCAAGATATCTTTTGGTATTTACCCAGCAGCAGCACCCCCGGGTGGGTTCCTAATCAGTGTAAGAATTTGGAATAGGGAGAATCACTAAATACTCACGAAAACCCTCAGCTGCCAAAGAAGGATGAAGGAACCCCAGGACTGTCTTCAACAGGTCGTCACGCCTCGACAGGCCGGGCCGTTATTTAGCGACCCAGACTAGCTTAGAACTACAAGGGATAAGTCCGACCCTGATGTCCACCAACTTGGGGACCGTGCAAACCGATTGGTCTCTCATCAGTTCCTAAAACCTAACCTAACCTGAAAATGGGATTATGCAGTACATTCAGGCTTCTGAAGCACAGGCGCAGCAGTGCAGCCCCTCTCCACTCCGTCGGCTCACTTCTACGATATCTTTGTCTCTAGCTATATCACTCTCCATAAGACGACTCGTCGTTTGTTCGTAGCAGATTATCCATGGTCTGAGCGCGTCTCAAATCATGCAACGGTGAAAAGAATAATGTTCAGCCCGGGTTCAGCCTCATTTGCATTTGCAGGGCGCTCTTAAAATAATGTTCAGCCCGGGTTCAGCCTCATTTGCATTTGCAGGGCGCTCGTAAAATAATGTTCAGCCCGGGTTCAGCCTCATTTGCATTTGCAGGGCGCTCGTAAAATAATGCATGTACATCATAGGTGTGTATTATTATTATTATTATTATTATTTTCTTTTTATAGTATAGGGGAACAAACGAGCAATCGGAGCCTTCCAACGTCTACCGACGCCCATGAACATCAGCATAATTATGCCGATGCGCTGCCCACATTTTGACCCCCCCCAAAGGGCTTTACTTCGGTATCAAGTGAGCGAGAGACACCTCCCCTATCGTGCTGGCCCAATTCCTTTGCATAGGAGTCCTCCTATGCAACATGGCACTACCTCTTACAAATTATCTTAATATTAAGTAAGTTTTTTAAGTTTTACTTCAATGAATCGACGTGGGTTGTAAAAACGTCCATATTGTAATGATAGTCAGAATATTCAATGTTGTAATAAATCTTTTGAAATGATCTTTTGGTGTATGTATAGTTGAATTGTTTCACCGCTCGCGACACCTCTCACTCACATAATACCGCCGTGAGTGACATCTTCAGTGACGAGCTTCGTGAGGTTTCTGAGTATCCGGTGGCCTATTTTGAGGAGTGTGTAGGAGGGCAACTCATTGGCATAGTAACTATGTGTATTTTCATTGGCGTCTGTAATTGTAAAAAGGCTCCGATTTCTTGTTTGCCCCCTATTCTATATAAAAATAAATTTATTTTATAAAATTATCAATCGAGCGTATCGATCACCTCGTGGTCAGATATCGAACGCGGCTTTAATATTGAGTATTATTTTTATATACACGCGAGTCGGACTTGCACGCCGATGATGAAGGTAATACTTCAAAGTCAGGACATTAAGTAAAATTGGCGTTTATAATATGTGCTGGTTTTACATGAGCAAACCGTGGGCGATGGTTGTCATTTTCCGTGGGTTATGTCATCGGTGAGCCGATAGTTATTGATTCAAGTTCTAAGTCTTGTATGTTTCTGTTGTCCTTTCATGTAAAAACCACTAAAGTGATTTCCATAATATTTTTAATTTAATTCAAACAGATATAAATTTAAATGGATAAAATGTTAAAATAGTATAACACAACAATTACTCCTTTTTTTTTAATAATAAAAAAATAAAAAATAATAGGGGTAAATTATACACTAAAACATCCTGATGAAAACCGTATGAAAATTTACTTTAGTACACTTTGAGGAAATCGATCACATATAGGCATGTTGTGCACACTGAAATAGTTACATTTGATAGTGAGCGATAGAAATTTGACAATTAGAACTATACTAATTCAGCATAGCCTTTATGATTGTTTATTTCTTTTTAGGAAAAAGGTCTGGGTATCATTGGTGCGGCAGGAACTGCTCATGAAATATATCACAATGTTAGAAACAGGCAACAGGGATGTGCCATGGGTCAATTAAGCATTGTTAAGTCTTATTCGTATTTAATAATATCATTGGATAAAAGTGAGATTTATTTCTTTGTATAATTAGACAATGTATATGCGTCACATTTGTTTATAATGAAGATGGCTGAAGCAGTAGTCAAAGCTTCCAATGACAGCACGATGTGTAAAAAGGAAATTAAATCCTACAGTGAGAAAGGAAATTAAGCCAATACATGGTTACCTGTTCCTTGTTAGATCACCCGGTAAAGCTTGTGGCAATGTAGCAATGACATTCCCTAGAAATTATAAAGTTACAAGCGATCCGCCCCGACCTCGCTCTTGAAATTAGTTCACATATTATACACTTAAAGCTTCCTCGGGAATTTATACAATCATTGGTAAAAACGACTAGAATATCGTTTCAATGGATTTTGAGACAATCGAACCCGTACAGAAAGACAGTATCTGGAGAAATTGATTTATAATATGTATAGATGTTGTTGGAGTATATGTACTGCTTAAGGAAGTGTTTCTGTCGCGCGGTATAAAAATATGTGTAAATGTAAGTGAGCAGTAACCGGCCCAGCGTAACACTAGTGTAACGCTTACGTTGCTTATGTCTCCATGCACTAATGACAATGAACATTCATAATGAAATATTGATGGTGAATTATAACGGCATGTGGTGCAATACTGATAATGACGTTCACCTTAACGGAATTAGCTGGTAGTCGCCCGACAATGCCATTTGTAAGATGATTTCCAATATATATCACAATTGCTTCATACTGAATATCTGAAATGTTCGAAACCTAGCTCAGCCTGCTGTAAATAATTCACACACAGATTATTGTATTAATCCGAATGTCACTATGTTAGGATGACATCTGAACTAAACACTGTATATGTATATTGACAAGTCCTACAGCTTCAACACGTATTTAAAACTCCACTGAAATGTTTAAAAAACCTACGACAAAATGTCTTCAGTTCTACGCCCGGCTTTTTATTGCTCTAGATTTAGTTTGTGTTATTTATAGAGAAATGTACATAGTTTGTAATCATTTTAATACTGTACGTCAATTAACCAATGTTTAGTAAATATTGGGTGTCTGACATTGCGTCCGCAGTGTGGGATACGTTTCTATGTTACTATCCAGTTGTCTTGAGGGGGGAGGCGGCCCCACCACCCAATCCTATCCAGGAATCAAACGTTCGCGCCAGCGCCGAGGCCCTTTAAGCTACTGCGAGCTGTTACAAATATTCTCACATCGGGATGCAACTCTCCTATCTGGGGGAGGGGGGGTCAGTTCCTCTTTCGACCCCAAACCTAGTCTCGAAATATATTGAGTACCGGATTAAAGGCTTACTGTTATAGTATCAACTAGCTAGTCGATACATAATTCAGGTATTACCGATATGCTTCGAATAACTATTTTGGCTGCTATTAACCATATGTTGCCACACAATAATAAATATCCAATAATGTTCCAGTTAATATTAAATAACTTTCAAAACTTAATTAACATAATATTTTTAGTATTTAATTATGGGAACTGTGTGTGTGTAACTTATGTGTTTATTTTGTATTTCTTATGTAAACTGTATAAAGAAAAACCAAAATGCAACCGTCATTGATTGTTTATAGTCAAATGACCACTTGAAACACCTTAAGACAAATAAGATGTTATTAGTACCTACTCCTGTAATCGAAGTCAGTGAAACCACAACTCGCAATTTATATGACAGTTAGGTACGTTCCTAATTGGCTAATGTTGCTTTATAGTCTTATGAAAGCGCCCTAAATGTTTAAAGGGAATACTACTATCTAGTTCCTATAGATGAAACAAGTCCTCAGAATTTATCTGTCACATTTTTTCTAAATCTACTGAAAGGATTTCGTTGTTGTTCTCACACATCAATAGAGCTATTTTCGTAGAAGGTTTAAGTGTGTAAATGGGCCTCACTAATTCACATGCGAAGCCGGGGCGGATCGCTAGTATTATAAGAAATACGATGCATTGTAAGTATGTTTGTTTACGCAACAACTACTTAAAGGATTTAAACAAAGGTGATGATATATATTATTACTATTTACAATGACAAAAACTAAACAAGGTAAATGAATGGTTCAACATAATCATTATCAGCCCTTATCGGCCCACCGCTGGACATATACCTCTCTCAATGAACGCCAAGACGACCGATCTCCTGCTACTCGCATCCATCCCGGACCGGCTACTGCACGGATATCGCCTTACCACGTGGTGAACGGTCGACCAACACTTCGTTTTCCTAAACGCGGCCTCCACTCCAGAACCTTACTGGCCCATCTGCCATCTGTTCTTCTGAGTATGTAACCAGCGCACTGCCACTTCAGCGAGCCTTTTCGTCGCGTGATATCGGATGCTTTAGTTTCCTGATTTATGACTCCGTTACGAATTCTGTCGGACAGAGAAAACACCCAACATAGCACGTTCAATAGTCCGTTGAGCTACCGCAAACTTGCGGACCAGTCCTGAATAATGAGGCCATGTTTCGGCCCCATGGGTCATTACG
The DNA here is from genome assembly GCA_017140195.1 of Eumaeus atala. NCBI lineage: Eukaryota > Metazoa > Arthropoda > Insecta > Lepidoptera > Lycaenidae > Eumaeus > Eumaeus atala. Next base: position 524,983 of record JAFELO010000777.1, read on the forward strand.
GGGAGAACGGAGAACTGAATGGTTCCTATTATAATAATATATGTACATGTATTTTCTTTACTTGGGACTTATAGCACTTATGTCTAGACTAGAATATGTGTGTGTAGAGTGTAGACATTTAAGTTTATATCCTATGAGATCATCGCGTACTTTTATGCCGTCACAAAACTCAAATATTCGTAATGTATTGACATACTTCAATAAAATTTGGGTTTTATGTCACATTATGTCCATCCTCGAACGATTTTATCAATATTTTCTTAAAAAAAATAATGATTGATTGATACATTGATAATGATTGGAGCTGAGAATTAATATCCAGTGATTTTTCTTTATACGCGTACGTACGTATATATATATATACGAGTAGCGAGTATTAACGAGAGCGTTAACCACAAAAAACCAATGATTCTTACTTTTATTTATACCTTCAGTAAACTAATAATATATGAAACATATCAGTGGAGCACTAAATTATAGCTTGAAAGAGTCTATTTCCTTCAAATGACGTTAATGCGTCAATCACCGATGTGAGTGCAGAGCTGACTCAAATTACGTAAATACGTAAATCACTGATGTGTGTACACACCTTTTCTTTGGTGACGAAGGGGAATGCATTTACGCATGATACCTAAGAGCCCGGGTAGACTCCCAGACCTATGTTGGACTCGGCCATTGGGTAGCAATACCAACTAAACCCCTACGGGAGCCTTCACCCGCTATTAGTGGAGGGTCCCGGATCTGCAGGCAACAGGACCCCTCCAGCGACAGGCTGGCCTCGGCGAAAATGCCAGACATCACCTCCTCGGGGACTGTCCGGCTACTCTATGACAGTACCCACGACGCCGTGTCTTTGATGAAGTGGACCGGGTTCCCATCCCGGCCCGACACGGAACACAGGGGCACTACTGAAGGCGCTGCAGATAGCGCCTCCTTCGCACCCCCATTCTCTCACCCACTCGTCGGCTTCCTTCTGGGACATGAAGGTCTCGCAGAAGGAAGCCATCGCCTGGTAGGACTCGTCGCTGCCGAGAATCGCGACAATGATGCTCGACTTTGACAAATCCCCTCCAACAACTGATGTCAGATGGTGACGCAGAGCCACCCATCTTGTGCACACCTCGAGGGTGTCTGGGCCGAGTCTACCGCCGCGTCATAATCGTGACACCGAGTCGTCGGCTCCCTGTGTGTTGTCCGACACAGATACACACCGAAGCAACCGTGCCCGGTGAGCATCTGCGTCAGACGGAAGATGAGGGGTTTGTGCCTACGGCGCATCCACCGCTCGGGGACCGGGCACAAGGCAGCCGTTATCTCTCTACCGTACGGCTACCGCGCCAGGTCCTCCCCCCACCTCTGCATTAACGCCACATGCCCTAGCCGGCGGATCCACATGGTCTCGTCATGCGTAGGGTTCAAGCCGAGAGCCCTCCTATCCGAGACATAGGAGCAGCTGCCTGCAGGCGGCGCTGGGTCCTCCGAGGTTCGGGAGGAGTCTGTCTAGCGCACTCGCCGCCTTCATGACCTTCGGTCCCAACATAGCGAAGTGTGAGCCGAAGGTCCACCCTCCGTCAAGGATGAGCCCCAGATATTCCATGTGGGGGCTCAACCTGACCCTCTCCTCTCCAACCTGCAGAGCGGCCCCCGGTGGGGGCCCCTTGTGGCCGATCCCGCGGAAGCGAAGGGCTTCGGTCTTCTCAAGTCTTACTCGAAGCCCTAACCTATCTATACAGCTGATCACGAGGTCAACGCCCACCTTGGCCAGCCGCGCTGCCTCCTTATAGTCTCGTCCCCGGGCATAGACGAGGGTGTCATCCGCGTAGCAGATGACACCCATCCCGCGGAAGAGACGGCCTCGCAGGACCCAGTCGTAGCGGACGTCTCACAGGATGGGTCCAAGTACGGAACCCTGCGGTACGCCACACCCGACTCGCCTCCACTCCACGGACCCCAACCGGTTCTCGAGAACCACTCAGCGATCGGTCTCTCCTCCAACAGCCTCACGAGATAGGGAGGCACCCTGAAGAATTTCAGTGCCTCCCGTATCACGCTGTGCGGGAGACTGTTGAAAGCGTTCGCGATGTCCAAAGACACCGCGACCACCACCTCCCCCCTGAGTTCCGCCTCACCTGTCACCACCCGCAGGCGCTTGAGGGCATTGATAGTCGATCGGCGTGTCCGGAACCCGAACTGTAACTCCGAGAGTCCGGGTCCCGCGCCCTCCTCCAGATGCTGAACGAGACGGGAGGCCACTATCCGTTCTAAAGCCTTCCCGGTCTCATTCAGCAGCACCACCGGTCGAACTGACGAAGCCGAAATCATGGGCCGCCCTGCCTTTGGAAGCAGGCACAGCAGACCCTCCTTCAATGCCCCCGGAAACTGACCAGACCGCAGGCAGCGGCCAAAAGTTTCCCGGAAGCTATCTCCGAGGTGCATGAGAGAGATCGCCATCACTATCCCGTGCACCCCATCTGGACCCGGTGCCCTCTTCTTACTCTGGTGGCGAGTCAGAATCGCCTCCATTTCAGCCTCCGTGACGGGTGGCGGAACACCCTCTTTCTCGTCCGACGTCTGCCGAGCCATCCTGGGGGGCGTGAAGCCCACGGGTGTGTCGGGGAAAAGCCCACGGGTCTGTTGTTCCGCGCCCATTTGTACGGTCGGCCCCAGGGATCCCTCTCGAGATTCCATACGAGCTCCAGCTGGGCCTCCTCCTTGGCTCAGCAAATGGCCTGCTGCAGGATCTTCACCTTTTCCACATAGATCCTGCGCAGCCTGTCGTCCCTGTCGGCGTCCTGGGGGCGTCTCCGCCTGCTCCGGGTGTACTGCCTCTTGGCCCCGTTTTTGGCGGCCCGGAGGCCGGCAATTCGGCCGTCCACCAATAGAGCGCCCGTCGCTGGGGCGGACTCCTCGCGGGCGGCATGGCCGCTCTGCACACCGCAGTGAATGCGTCGCAGAGCCGACCAGCTGCTTCGTCCACCCCTAACTCCGACAGCGGCGGGAGGCTCCAACGGCCGACGATGGCGGCCTCCTCTGTCAGCTCCCGGTTGAGCCTCATGAGAGCCGGCTATGCCCCCTAGGCGACGACGGCGGTGACGTCGGACGCACGGCGCGCGGAAGCTGGAGACACCTCGAACCGTATATAGCGGTGGTCCGAGAGTGTCTCCAGCTCCGTCTCCACCCTCCACCCCTCCACTCTGCGTGATATGGCCGGCATGGTGACAATGACGTCCACCACCGGAACCTCCCGACCATCGCACGCACGTCTGGACTGTCCCTGTATTGAAGAGGGACAGTCCGGCAGCTACTGCCCACTTCTCCACCTCCCTTCCTTTCGGGTTCGTGACCGGCCACGAACACCTGGAGGGGGCTAGCTGCCCTACCAGCGGCCCCAGAACTTCGAGAAACCGTTCCAGGGCCGCCAGATTGCGGTTCGGGGAGAAGTAAACCCCTACGAACGCCACTTCTCTCCATACCGACGCCACGTACCCTCTCGCTCGTTTTGATTACGAAGGGGGGGGGGGCAGCTCCAGGCCGCACCACGATCGCCACCGAGCCGTCGGTGTCCCCAGCCCAGCTTGAACTGGAGGGCACGGCGTACGGCTCGGCTACGATCGGGACGTCTATCGCCCATTCCGCCATGGATTGCATGAAAAGGTCCTGAGCCCTGGCGGAGTGGTTGACATTCGCCTGGAGGACGCTGAGATGGCGTGGCATGTTAGGCCATCTCTACGTCCGACCTCAAACGGTACTGACGGCTCTGAGAGGTAGGGGGAACCCGCGCTGGACCGGGTGCTTGCAGGACATGCCCCCCATCACGTGGCCCGCCGGCCTGCCTGCGTCCGCGTACACCGCGCAATGAGCGGAGGCCGAACATCCTCCGGCCTTGCGGCCGGGCTGACAGCAGGGATAGCATAAGGTGCTGCGGTCAGTGCTACTGGGGCACGTACGTAACGGAAACAATGTCTGGGGCGTGCCGCCAAAAGGTATATATTCACGTGGCTCCACCCGAACGCTATGCTCCCAGCCTATAGCAGCTTCTTTGCTGCCGTCGCCGGGAGCTCGATATGGGCTGTACCCGAGCCGAACTGCCCCCTGCAAAGATTCCGCATGAGAACCTGGCCCGGGCTACAGCCTCTTTGGCCACCGCGGTTGCCAGTCGTTCCGCAGTAACTGCGTCGCTCATGCCGGTGACCCTAACATCCGCCTTCTTTTCCGGCCTGATCATCTCCGCTTCCTCTTTTAAACGAGCGGCGAGCAAGTCTGATTTCTCGCCGCTCGTGGTCCCTGGTAACTCCAAAAGCCGCGCCTCTGTCGCCGACTGGCGTATCCGCAGGGGGCCGATGCCCCCCCCCAGATCTACCTCCCGCTCTGCCTTCAACAGCGCCGAAGCATAAGAAGCCCCCTTATCCGCTGCCTCCGGCCTTAATTTCAAGATTACGGCCGAGGAACGGGGGAGCGTAGGCTTCGGCTTCGCTGCCTCCGTCTTTGCAGGTGTCGCAGATGACACAGGTCTCTCCTGCAGTTTCTTCGCCGGCTGCGCTGATGCCGCCGGCTTTTTGCCCTTCTTGCGGACGACTACGTCCGTCCACTTTGACCCTTCCTCTAGGGGGGCCTGTTTCTCAACCCCATTTGCCACTGTAGATGCGGCCGCCACCACAGACGAGGAGGGACCGAATGCTGTTGATCCTGGCCTACCTTTCCGGATTTTCCTTTCCCCTTCCCTTTCTCCTTTGAAGGTTGGGGTAGCGCAGGAATTCCTGCGGGTCAGGGACATCAGCTCCCTTGGCAGTGGCTGCCAGCGCCGCCTTATTGGCCAAATTCGCTGCCCTTGTAGCCCTCGCCAACGGTTTGCCGTACCCAGCAAGAGGGGGACGGCAAGGAGGATCAGGTGGGAGCCTCATCTCGAGGCCCGAGATCCTTGCGTCGACTATGTTGCCCACCATTTGTGAAACCTCTTTCATAAAGTCGGCTGAGTTTGGGACCCAAACAGTCACTTCGGCCGACTTCTTCCTAATCACGCCTGTAGGCGCGTACCTCCTTCATCAGATTTCCGAGCTCCCTTTGCAGACGCGAGTTGTCCGCCTGTAGGCGCTTCACCTCTCTGCCCTCAGTGCGTACCACCAGACTCAAGTCTCTGATGGAACCTGCTGCCATCTTGATTATGGAGGCAAACCCCCCCCTTCAAGTTGTAGGACTTCCCCGTCAACTCTAAAATTAAGTTAAGGTTCGTCTCCGCAGCAACCATCACCTCCTTGGTTCCGCAACTCCCTACGTCATCAAGGACTACCGGAGCCCCCACCGGGCAAGATGTCACCTACTTCTCTTTATGAAACGCCATCTTTTTGAGTGCGTTCTCAAATTCCTCCTCCGAAACTCCCTCAACGCAGCTCTAGCTCCGGTCAGTGTGTGCGCCTTCCCTCGCTTGGCCACGTAGCGTGACCTCACAACTACAGACCCTTCATCGGAACCGGAGTCTTCGAGATGGGGCGGAAACGTCTGTTGACGGAGGGATCGGAAGACTCCCTCCGTCAACAGACGTTTCCGCCCCATCTCGGCTTCCGATAGAGACGCCAACAACACCAATATCAGTATTAGGTCCTACCGAAAAAGTGAGGGGTGGCTCCCTGTAAATGTATTTGATAGAACAGCAGCAGAATAAATTTAATTAGGTCCTACGGCGTTATTTTGTCAGAAACAGATGAGAACCTTGCGCACACAATTCGTGGAAATAAAAACAGGATTTAATTAGACGGGCTCATTTTGAATGTGTTGCCAAGGAAAACGGTTTATTTTATAAATTAGAGTCGTAATTTCACTTGTATTCTAGCTTAAAATATTTATGGTAGAAAAATTGGATATATATTTTCACGCGAAATAAAACAATTAAGATGTAAAATGGACTCTTACATAATTATTATGCCGATGCGTTTCCCTCCTTCGGCTTCCCCCCCCCCCCCAATGGGCCACCGGCTACTCAAAAACCGAACTTTACGGCAGTATTATGTGAGCGCGAGATACGTCCCCGGTCGTGTCGCCCAATTCCGTTGCATAGGAGGATATAGTGTCATGCACTATGCGTGGAGTTAGTGCCACCTCCTATGGCGCATGGCGCGACCTCTACCTAAAAATACATTCCTTTAGCTAGGAATATGAATAATGTCAAATTTCAAATTATCTAAAAAGTATATATAAAGAAAGGATTATGTCAATTACATAGGCATGGATCAACAAGGGACTTTATCATTGAATACATACTATCAAAATCACGTCACAACCTCGTCTTCAACTAGGTAATAAGTCTTAGTATATATTCAGTATATAAATTCAAAAGTATGTGAGCAGCCTCTCGCAAGGGCTATCTGTCATATGTTAAAAGTGAAGCTTAGAAAGAACGGTTCATATAAAGATAATTAAAGTTGACGTTAGTAAATTCACTAAAATCATGGCCGATCGGTCACCTCAATCAGCAGTAAATCATCATAGCAGACCATCTGTTGGCCTTGACATGATAGTATATTCTATGCTCCAACCCATTGTAATAGTTAATAACCAACGATATCGCACTGCAAACTGTGTAATCTCACAGATGAATCTGCGTAAGTACAGGTATGAAATGTTAGCAGTGCCAAACTTAGCAGTTCTATGACTGGAGTATGCTAGTCATAGCGCCGTGAAGCATTATTACAGCCGTATTGGGCCGGCGCGATGCCGCTAACTCACATGAAACTGCCGTTAGGTGACATATGTGTAGTTGCTTTCTTTTCATTTTTTGGTTTGTGATTCCTTAGTAGTCAATGGTCCAATGGGGCAAAGGAAGATAAAAGCATCTACATATGCCGATGGTATTAGGCGTGGGTGGTTACCAAATGGCACCGATCGCAATCGAATCAATGCGAAAATTAAAAAAAAAAACCTTATTTGTTATTGTGATACATAAGCTACAACATTGCCAAGTTTCGTCAAAATTCGGTCAGTAATTCTGGTGTGATCGAGTTACAAACATCCATACACCCCTCCATTCAAATTTCTATGTTATGCACTTATATTATGCTCCCACTACCTCAATTATATTCAATTGTTGTTGTAGGGCAGATACAACAGCTCTTCCGATAAATAATATTTCGTTTAACGGAGAAATGTATTCCCAAGATAGTATATTTTATATACCTATTTGAAACGTGTGGCAAGAATCCCTCATGGCCAATTCCACATTTTTATTATTATATAAGGTATTTTGTAATAATAGTATAAGCCATTTAGTAAGGGATAGTACCATACTGCAGTATGGAAAAAATTGCCGGGCACTAGCAGCTGTTGCACTTAGTGACAGTTTTGCTTTCTCGATTCATGCAGGAGAGCAGTGAGGGTATAATAATTATGTTGACATCTATAGGCATCGGTGCACATAAAATGGCTTTTACTACAACATTGTTTTATAGGTAATGGGGAGGGATAACAACTTTTGTCTATCTATCTACTATAAAAAATGTAGGGTCAACAAAATTACTATTTAGCCTTTTGTGCAACTAAAGTTCGTAATGAACTATTTAAATGATGGACGTATGTATCATCCATACGACTTGGTTGTAATAACTCCCAACTATACAAGAATATAAATTATAAAGACAATAAAAGATATAAATATAAATATCTTTATTTTCGAATTATTGTATTGTATAATGATTGTGATTGCTTGTATAACATAATATTGCTTGCCTCATATAATCTCAGGGAATCTTTACACAAAAAAAGTAGCCATGAGTGAGTCGGGCTCGCCTCTGACTGTGACATGGAGACGGATAGACGGCCGACAGACAGGCATGACGTAACTATAAGGAACCCTAAAAGTAGAAAATATGAATACTTTCGCTTATATTCAGATGTGCATGGATTCTAATATATAAATCGGTGCGTGGGTACTTATGTATAGACACATCTGTATCACATGTTCATTGGCCATAAAATACCGATTATTTCAACCTCGACCTACCGCGTATACCGTACCGGTACCGCGGTAGAAATACTCACCCAATTGTAGTAGGCGTATTTCATGTATTTACTTTGAGTATTTTAAAATATAATTTGTCTCTCCTGGTGGCCCTCCGGGTAGAGTTATCGTTTTACAAGTATTAACAAAAAAACAAATTTCAAATTAGTAATAAAGACAATATACGACATACAATAAATAGTTCGAAGTTAGATCCATTTCAAATACCAGATTCAGATTCCACTTCTGAGAATATCAATTTGGTATTTCAGTGAAGTCTCAGACTATATCCTAACTAGTAATAATGGTAAAATTCTAATGTTGCAGTTCAACATGGTATGAAACATGGTTCTAATTATTCCTGGAACTAGCCAAGTTTGTTAGAAGTTGTGCGAGGTACCGCCATAATTAACTGCAGTCGAATAGGTATAATACTGCTAAGGAGGTACCTCTTGCTAACATAATATACCTACCTAAGGATATACCTAACATAATATACCTGCTAAGGAGGTACCTCTTGCTAACATAATACCTCGTGGTAGTATAAAATGTAAAAGAGGCACCTCCATGGTAGTAGACAGCTATTCTGTCGCGTTCCATGGGGATTGTGAGTTTCCTTTCAGTAGACCATCGATGTCAATTAGACGAAACATGGATGTATCCTACGAATGGTCCAAGGATAGAATTTAATCGAAAAATATATAAATTAACATGTATTTAGTGTGTGTTTACTTTTTTTATTGTACATGAGCAAACGAGCAATCGAAGCCTTTTACGACTACCGACGCCCACGACCGCATAATTACTTTTACAATGCGTTGCCCTTCCTTCCTCCTCCCATCCAATGGACCATAAAATCTATATTAAATATGATCGTCACGCTAATTCTGTGCTGACCATCCATATATTGTTCACAATATATGGATGGTCAGCACATGATGCTTCAGAGATGATGCTTCAGCATTTACCAGGCAGATACAGATAGGCTTAGGCCCGTTATACAGGTTTCAATCATCATGGTTTTGATTATCCTTTCTATCTCTTTTTTTTTGTTAACGCAGGTTACGTTTTTTTACTAACCCTCATCGGCCCTAGGTGGGATCTAGCGATGTGTGGGGCTCGCGTCTAATCGTAGTGCCGCATTTCCACAAAATCTCCGCGAGAGCCGCCTTTGTTGAGGTATCCCGGAACAAAAGTCATCAGTACAACTCAACAGCTAGTCACTCCCCTAAGCGAACCGCGTCTCTTCCACAAAAGGCTTGCCCTGCACAAGTTCCATTCTCGTCCGTTGCCTCGTGCGCCGAAATGACCCCTACTGCCCTTTAGTCCCCTCTCCTTATAAGAGGTACCAAGAACGCCTCCTCCATGGTTGTGATTATCCTATTGCATAGGTACGAGGATGGATTGGAAAGTATTTGGCCTAGCCAAGGAAATATTCACATACTAAATCAGTTATAACATCATTTTTCTACATAATCCCCTTCAAGTTCGATATACATTTGCCATTTTCCATTTAAAGCAGCGGTCTTAAGACCGTCGAAAAAAATATTATTCCTTAGAGTCAAAATATGCTTCTACTGCTATTTAGACCTCGTCGTTTGTCGAAAATCTTAGATCTCCAAGGTGGTTTTGGTAAGCGAACAGACACAAGTGTGACGGGGCCAGATCAGGTGGATAAAAGGCGTATACGGTAGTAATTCAAAGCCACAATTGTGGATTTCAGCCAATGATAATGATTGCACAAACGTGTGAACACGGGCATCAGCTTCATGAAACAGGACTTTTCTTCTTAGCATTCATGTACGCTTTTATTTTATTTCCTCCCGTAAACGATGTAGTAAGACACAGTAATAATCAGAATTTATAGGCTGACCCCCTTCAAGGCAATCTATCATAATCACACCCTTCGAGTCCCAGAATATCTGCCGACAAACTCGCTTTAGCATTTTTAGGGAATGATGAACCATGTCTTCTCCACTTTTTAGATTATTGTTTTATTTCTGGCATACTTTTCTGGTTTCATAAGTAATTAACCATCAATTGTAACAAACCGATTCCAAAAATCGTCTACGTCGTCTTCAAATAACTTTCTAAACAGTCACGTGAAATAATCAATCGCGTCCTTTTTTGTTATAACTTAAAGCAGTCGCGGAATCCATCTCACAGACACCTTGCGGAAACCCACTTCGTTGACTATGATGTTTTGCGTTCGTTCATAGGAGAAGCATATAATCTCGGCTATTTCACTAGTTTTTAATCTGCGGTCTCCCATAATGAAATCAAGTACCTTTTTAATGTTTTCGTCAGTAGCGGACGTCGGAGGCTTTCCAGAGCGGGGTTTATCTTTTACACTCCCTCTACCACGCCTGAATTTAGCTATCCGTGATGATAAACTGACCATATTATCATGGATGGCTTTCAGTGATAGCCCCTTCCCATGTAGATACTTAATGACGACTCGATTTGCTTCATTTGTAGAAACTATGTCCGATTTTTTGTTAAAAAGATATCAAATTTAAAACTAGTCTGAAATGAATTAAATAATGTGGGTAGATTTTATTTTTAGAATTAAATGAATCTGTGTTAGGCCGGGCGGTTTTCGGTCCACCCTCGTATCAAATAAATTAGGAATTTCGGTTTCACAGGTTCCAAATGGATGAAACTGACAAATTAAGTAAAACTAACTGTTACTTGAGGTTCGACCCGAGTACAATATGTTTATCATTAAATGAGTATTGTTATATTTTAATGAAAAAGTAAAACTTCCAAACTTTCGGCCCTGCACGAATTTACAAAGTTAAAACAGATAAAGGCTTGGCAATACTGGCACTACGCTCCCGTCATTTATCGTCCTTCATTAGTTTAAAACAATACAATTATTAAGTTTTTCCATATTTTAATTGTATTATATTTAACATATATGTTTCTTTAAAATCTATTACTTAATTATCATTAAAATTAGGGTAACTTCTAATATTATTACATAGATGTATACTTTATTATATATTTTATTTACATATAACATTTATGGGAATGGTTATGTAAGTTTAATACAATATATATCACAACGTCCTTCAGTATATTGGGCGGGATTCGTCTAAATCTCTAGAATGAAGCTGTACGCATACTTTTGATCGAACTTCAGAAGGTAGTTTGATCTTCAAAGATGCTTCACAGCTTCATTCTAGCGATTTGGGCTTAACATATTGATGTCTACAGTATTATTTCTACAGTAATTATAACAATATAAATTTGATGGATATGGCAAACGAACTCTGACTATCTATGATATTTTTGTTATGTTTCGCAAAACAGCTGGCTGGAGTAAGTCCAGCCAGCTGTTTTCATTATAACATCTATGCGAACACCCAATTTGTTTGCTCATGAACTGGACGCATGTCTAGTACTATGTGCACTAAAGATCAAAGTATCCACTCCTCTGTTGCTTAGCGTTGATTTGATCAAGCGACAAAGAGTTTGCGGGGACACTGCTTTTTTCTGAACAAAGAAATCTTGATTGCTGAAACGTAGAGGATTAGTTCTGTTGGTATAATCAATTAAGGAAATAGCTGGACATATTTGGGGCTTTCGATTAAATAAGGGTTTACATATATAAGATTGGTTGATTTAAATTATTTCTGGAAGTTTTCATGAAATCATGTATTTTTATTATAATTGTTTTATTATTTTTAATACTTATATTAGTTATTTTGATTTTTGACAGAGACTGTACTCTTTGTGCCGTTGGAAGAGATAATAAAGTAAGCGGATGGAATTATTGTAGCACCTAATTGGCCCATTCAAACATGGTTCCCCTGACTACACAAACTTAAGTCTTCCAATGCGATTTATTTTTATCCTGATAAAAATTTACTCATACCTCCCTTCAGGTATCACGACAGTCTGTACAGGTCCCTACCAATGGTTGCCGTGAAATTGTCCGCGAATCATTATCACAACGCCAGCTGTCATCACGAACAATAGAAATTATGTTGTCTGTCCTCTCCGATAACACATATAAACAGTATCATGGATGTGCAAAATCTTGGATTCTTACTGTCAGATAAATAATTATTGCTACTTGTCGGCGTCTGAGTCAGTAATTTTACACTAACTCTATGTGTACCTTTTTGATCAAAGTGCAATGTACTATAATGCAAACGATTTCGATGACGACAGAATTAGAAAATTCATTATATATAGTTTTAAATTATCTAGAAACATTTTGACGCGTTTCTAGTGCGGAACAAGCCGATATTAAAGTGATCAAAACTTAAAAAATCTCGCAATTTGCATCATTTATTTAGAAAGAATATTTGAATTATATCACAGGTATTTCTCGTTCTTCTCTTTCTCTTCTTTTCGTTAGGTAATTAAGTCTATGAGACGAGGAAGAGCCCAATATGAAGAGAGTCCTTTGAAAGGTATTTACAGACCTTTATCTTGGTTAACTAAAGAACCTAAACTCTCAAGTCCTTTACCCTTTACCATTAAAACATTTCTATTCCATTCTTCAAAAGAATCTCCAAGACACAAAAAACGTCCAAATATTGAACTGTTATTGTATTATTAATTCTAAAAAAATCTACAATAGGCTTAAATAATTTTGTGAAAACATATGGTGCAGTGGATAAGTCGAAAGGTAGGCAGTTAAATACGTAAACTATTCCATTTAATTTAAATTCCAAATATCTTTGTGCATGTTATGAATAGGCAATAAAAAATAAGCGTCCTTGAGATCATTTGATGCCATAAAACACCCAGGTGTTACTAACTTTATTGCAGTACGGTAATCGTAAAATTTAAAATGATTGGTCTCAATGTATTCATTCGAACATTCTAAATTTAAGATAAACCTATTTTCACCATTTGGTATAGGAACTAAAAATACGGGAGAAATAGACTCGTCCCATTCATATTGATAGTAATATACTTTTTTGCATATACATCAAATTTTATTAATTGATCTTGTGAAGTAGTTATTGTGTGAGGAATGTTCTGTCACAGTTTTCCTAAAAAACGGAATTTTGTAACCTTCCAGCCTCGATAATACACACTTGTCCTCTGTGATAGTCTCCCATTGTTTAGAGAAGTAGGACAATCGACCAGCATAAAATACCTCAATGTATACCGAGTCTTTTGATGGTAACGGGGACGCGATGGCGGTGGCGGCGGCTCTGGCGGGGGATGCGGCGGTGGGATCGGGCAGGCGCGCTCGGGGCTGGCGCTGTACGCGGCCGGCCCATGCAAGGACGGGCGGCTGCCCTCCGATATAGGCCTCTCTGGTTTAAATTCTTATTGAAGTTGCTTGATGGTGCTCCATCTCTCACGAGATTGTATCTATTAAACATACTAAACTTCTGAATTGGTTTTAAAACGTCACTTGACTTCTTTATATTTTGCTGCTTTCAATTTTTCACACAAATTTTCTCCAAATAAATAATTATCAGGTGCCCTGTATATAATGGCATTTTCATCAATACATTTAAATCATTAATAATAAACATTCGTCTTATTCTACTTAAATTATGAAATGTATCACAGAGTAAACGCCCAGCATCGCTAAGTGACTTTAGTATTTCGGTTTGAGATACCGTGATACTTTTATTTTTTAAGAATATTGTCCTTGATTTCCTAAGTACTGACAAATTTTCGATATTAGTTTTTGTCGTTGTTGTATTGAAAAATCTCATTTCGTCAACGTGTCTGGTATTGCAGTTCGCACTTCAGCATTCAAAATAGGCGGCACAAGCTTATCAATATTAAATATTCTTATGTAATCACGTAGAATTTTCCTTTTTATGTCTTCTTTGAGCCCTTTATTCAAAATTTCTTGCCACCGCAAAGCAATATCTTTTTATGTACAGGTGGTCCTAGCTCAATATTATTTTGTCGAGCGTGTCCTAATAAATTAAGTATAGAATCATCCAATTCTCAATCAATTAATCCCTCTGTCACAGCGTCAGATTGTTGTAAGTCAAGGTCAGCAATAGACGGCGCCTCCGCGGCGGTGATAACATTTGGCAAGAGCTGGTAGTCCAGCGCTCACCCAGTTACATCATCGCTAGGCGCGCCCGTGACAATTGCATCTACAATTTCCTCTTGGTTTCAACGAACCGGGGTGACATTCCCTGTAACATTAAATAACAGATAAATTAATTGGCCAATAAACGACGTGTAAGGGGTAGTACTTGTGACATCTCGCAACATGGTTCTATCTTTAAATTATTACTTGACAGAGATAACTCTTATAACATTGCTTTAAAAAATATCAAATTTATTTGATATTTGTATTATAGGGACAGAAGGGGGACCCGGGTAGTAACACGCATCCCAAAAAACAGCTTGAAGAAGACTTACCATTGATCTCGTCTCACGAACTTGACGATAAAAGTCTGATCCGTTTTTATTTCATAATTTCTTGGCTAACTTTCTAATCTTTTTTCGAATTTTATCTTCTGAATCCTTGTGTTTTTTTATTACCCGTTTGAATTAACCATAACTAATATGAAAAATTTAGGAACAGATAGATTAGTTAATAATACGTGCGTAGGCTTGTGCACGGAAATGTCAAAAATGAAGGACGAAAAGTGTCGAAAATGAAAGACGACAAATGGCACTAGTACGTAGTGCTAGTATTGCCAAGCGTTTACTTGTTTTTACTTTATGATTCCGTGCAGGGCTGAAAGCTTGGAAGTGTTACTACAATGTGTTATCCTTAAATCGCTAGAATGAAGCTGTGAAACATAATTCATTACTGTCCGACGTTATCAGTTCGTGAAGTGTCAAGTGAAGTTTACAGCTATGAATCCATGTTGTAGTTGAAAAAATTTATTAAAGACATTTAAGTTACACTCTAAATATACTCGTAAACTATAAAATTATTTTAATAAATATTTTCTTATACGTGAACATTTATACAAACAATACTTTCTTTCAAGTTTCCACTAATAATAATTCACCGTTCTATATAATATTATATATTTGCATCGATTTGCCAATTTTATTCTTTTTTGTTTAAGATTTATATCCTACTGTACTGCTTAAATTTGGCCACTTCAGTTACTTTTCAATTTTGGAGGTTACATTTGTTCTTCGACGGGTCTAACATTTATTCATCAAAATAATTTTACTTCCAGTCTGAATGGGAAAGGTAGTTGTTTACATCGGTTTGCCAATAATAGGTGACCCGAATGCTTATTTGACTTCTACTGATTGCCAGGTGATGCTGATGAGTAGATGAGCAAAACCTCATGATACCTAGGAATTGTAGGAATTGTATAACGCAAAATGTTAAAAATACATTTTCTTCTTAAAAAGAAGTCAAGTTTTTGAAAAGCAAGTGAGCAAGTACCATAAACACGAGTTGAATTATATTATAATAAATTTTCTTAAAGCTTTATTTCGAGGTCAAAGCATTAAACCTTACTTACAACTTATTATTACAGGGTAACCTAACTCAGTATTGCCACATATTAACTACAAATACATTTACATTTTTTTAAATTCTATAATATTATTCAATGATATAAAATTATCATGGCCTTTGTGAATTCACTTAGCGAACATACAAATATATCAACTTCGACTGCTATAAGGTTGAGAGTGCGCAGGGCTTGCGTTATCGGCGCTTCCTTAAGTAGGTTAGTACGCGCACGCAGCACCGCTAGTAACTGTGGCCGTGTACCTTTATGTTCTCGAATACAAAGTTTCAACACTTCAGCTCCAATAGTCAACTTATATAATAATTTATTATTTTAATCACCGATGTAACTTTTCACATGTTATTGTGGTGCAAACAAGAAATCGGAGCCTTTTGTATGCTACCGACGCCCGTGGACACCCGTATTGTCATGCAGATGCGTTGCCGAGGCCATTTTAGATAATCACGAGTGAGCTGCCCGCAACGTCAGAGTCGGGGGGAACCTCTCAATCCTTCTGGTCATGATAACAATTGTTAAATTATCTGTTACAATCACTCTCATATCCCGATATGGGATGCATCTCTCCCATCGGCGGAAAAGAGTGGGTCTGATCCCTTTTTCCACCCTAAACCTAGTTTCGTCGCCAGATGAGCACTCATAGCAATCCTGTGAAGCATTATTGGGTTTCTCTTCGCTTTGACAACATAAATACATGAGGACCGAAATAAGTGGGAAGGATGGGCTTGTTTATTTTTCAAGAAAATGACAAATTATGGAAATATATCTGAAACATTCAATTTTATTCATGGTTCAATCATTAGTTTTACCTGTAGAAGAGAACATTATTTCGCACTGGTGAAGGATAGTCATAAACGCCTATTGTCAACTTCAGATTGCAAGTCTGGAAAATATGACAATAGTTGCTCTTGCAGATTGTACATACTCTGTAGTACTACTACTACTTGTTACCAAACGTTCTGTTGAATTATTCTCAACTGTCTTCTGAAGACATGGGAAATAGTAAAATATTATGTTTTGTATAGAGGTTGACCATAAATGAAGTTTTGTAAGGAGAGCTTTTACTTTATCTTTCACTGATAAATATTTTTCTCTCTGGGTACTGGACACTTGCTGAAAACAATGAGACGACTAAAAAGTCTACCAGATATGGTAATTTCAAGATTAAATTCAAATATAGCATCTTGTAGTACCATTTTTTTGCGACATTATATTAAATTATATGTAATTATCAACTGGAGCGTATTGCGTTACATTATATACTGCCAGTTGTTTGAAATCACGAAAATTTACCACGTTGTCCACGAGGTCATTATAGTAAGATACCATTAGCAATACAGCATTAAGTTCTTTAATATACAATTCCTTTGGACCGCTCGGCCTCTGTGTAATTAAAGAGGTTGGGCTGCAGCGCACCCATGTCTTCGCAAAGGATTCGGAATTGTCGGGCTTGCAAAGCTTTTGACATAATTTATAATTTTTATATTTTTATCTCCTCTTTAAGCAAATCACTTATTGAACTAGGGGTTAAAACTTTTTGGCTAGAGCTTGTCGAAGACGAAAACATTTGGCATTATTGAGATTAATCTCGCAACAAGTTCACTATTTTGTCATACATGTTCTAGCGCCATGGCTACAAAAAGCGATATTTTTTTTTTCATTCAGCGTCGTAGTCGCAAATTTCTTTAATCATACCGGACATACACTCCCCAGAGGCCAGACCAACGTACCTCGTACTTATATTTCAAGCTCATGCGGCTTCATGCATGGGGTAAGGTTTTACTAATAAATGTGGCTACCCAAATAAATAACGTCAAAATTGTAGTCTTAATTTATTAATAATTAATAATTTGTAACCCACAAGGCGTCCGCCTAAACTTTTTAACCGGGTTGGGACCGTGTATTCAAAAAGTTTGAAGAACAATAATTTATTAGATACTTACTCAGGGACCCGGCGAATTCCGTTCTGCCTAGCAATCAATGTATGAGTAGAGATTTAGAGCTATTATTTATTAGAATAATCGATATGACAACTATCAATTATTGTAATATTATGTCAGCTATACATAACATGGTTAGTTTCTAAGATGCATATTGGTAACCTCAAGCTCATTGCCTTGCAAAACTTGCTTCACATATTATCAAGTTATTTTTAAATAATAAACCACTTCACAATAATCAATAAGTCAAGCAACGTATGTTGAGTGATGTTTCAACTATATAACAAGTTCAGCGAACTTTAACAGAGCTTCGTTTGGCAATTAATTTCAACTCTTAGTTCTATATTGTTTATAGCAAGTTGGCTACATGTAGTTATGAAACTATTATTTAAGTCTCTTAGATGATCAAAAAGAAAAAAAATGAACGAACGGAGAACGGTTAAGTAATCATTTATATTTATTCCAAAGAGAGCCAATTATTCATTTGCTATCCAGTCTGATGACCTACCTGTGGCTCAGGTCAGATTCGCTTTCACTCTTTAACGCTTCTCCTCAAAAGAACCATCAGCTTATAAACCGTACGGAATCTAAAAGCAAGACCTTCAAGTCGTCATGAACAGAGGGCGTTATATCTTCGATATTATTTTAAATATAATTGAATATAAATGTAGTTCAATTAGTATCAGAATTAAATGAGAAAAGCCATTGAAAAAGCAGAAATAATGAGTAAGTTTTACCCGCAGCGAGTTCCAGTTCCAGGAATATTCATGCTAGTAAATGCCTTCCCAGTATAGCCAAACTTAAGCTCCTTGTTTTTAACGGTCTCCTAAAAACTAGTTTAAAAACAATATTTCATATTTCACCAGTTAAACGGGAAACTCTTTTCTCGCTCCCTGTAGTTAATTATAATATACACTTGGTATTCAGGATTTTGGCTTTTATATAATTTGCTAAGGTGAGATTAAATTTTTAGTCTATATAATACTACTAAAGTAACATTTAACTTAATATGAAATTGTACTTGTGATTCCCACTAAACGCAGTATACGTTTAGTGGAAATCACAAGCTGCCACATACTCATTTATTAGGAAAATTTAATAACGCGTCAAAATTAACTTTACTTAATATTCTAAGTTCATTTATACAGAATTGTTAATTTTCGATAACATCCTTGATGATGACTCCTGTAGAGAGATATTATAAGTTTCCAGCACTCTTTCTGTGCAATAAGACCTATCTCTTTCAAAAACGCAATTACGCACTATAACCAGTCCTGGGACCGATGCTGAGACGAACTCACTAACAAGCAGTCCAATAAAATATAAAAGTGAGCTTTAAATGAGTGAATTTTTTCACAAGGCTTATTTAATGTCCATGAAATTCTGTGTCATGTAACTAATTTACACTAACTGATAATTTCGTCTCATATAGCCAGCGTCAGAATGGAAGGGCCAATGAGAAGTCATTAGCAGTATTCATGCATCTTATCGTTACTAAGACCTTCACCTTCATAAATAACGAAAACGTGGTTTGTGAAAATAATTGTCAGTAAAATTTTATAGAATGGTAAAACACTAAAGAATATTACGTATATTTTGATAACCATACTTACACTTTTTAACATAACATCCCAGAAATTGAAGAAAATCTTTGAGTTATAACCGTGAACTCGGAAATTCTTCAAATTGCCTTGTCAGTCGCAGATTTGAGAGCCCTAAGTTATGACTTTAATAACTTTCACGTATGTGACAGTTTACTAGAAGGGAGCACCAGGCAGCGATCGCACCGAGTGATGGCCGTACCATCAATCGGATCGGCGACAGCTGTGGGGCCGGTCCGAAAGCTAATCTGTGATTGCCAATCCAGCTGCTCAGCGTGAAAATTACGAGCACTTACCTTTATTGGACGGCAACAGCAGAATTCAGTCCCTAGTTCCCTGTAGTTCCACTAGTCCTGGCCACGGTAACGGTGGTACAAGGGGTGTAAAGAATCTCCAGGCTACAGATCGCTACCAACAATTTGACCTGGTTACGTATAACGGACGAACGCTTCGACTAAATAACCACTTAGTTGAGCTGGAAGTGGAACTGGGAAAAATCCGATGGCATGTTTTGGGGTTATATGAAGTCCAAAGATAATGTGAAGACGTCATAAATCTGCCATCGGATCACCTATTCCACTTCAGGTGGCGTGGGATTCCTCTTCAATAAGTCCCTCAATAAGTAGGCAACATCGTCGAAATCTGTAGTGTGTCGAGTAGGATGGCGTATCTCGTATTCAAACTCACTAAGAGGTACAGCCTCAAAGTGATACAAATATACGCACCAACCTCGACATATTCAGATGACGACGTTGAGGCAACTTATGAGGATGTCTCAAAGTCCCACTTTAATGTTGTTATGGGGGACTTTAATGAAAAATTCCATGCCCTGTTAATTGACTAGGCCATGAGTGGCGTGATTGGTAGCATACATGACGTGGGTTAAGGATACTGTAGGAGTAAGTATACGAGCAGGAAAGCTAAGCTCTCAGATGAGACGCTTGGACTTATGGGGGAACGTAGAGCACACGAAGACGTTACGTCTGCTGATGTCAAGCTTCTTTCTAAGCAAATCCGCAAAGTAATACGCCGCTTAATACCTTCGCTGCTCAAATGCTCAACGGGTTAACGTAGCGATCGAGCAAAATTAGGTCGAAGGTTTTTGTGTAGAATCTTGGAAGAAGTCATCAGGCAAAGGTCAGAACTGATTCTGGGGTTACCGTTCCTTCTTAGCCTGGGATCTTATCTGAGATCGAAGCTTTCTATAGCAAGTTATATACGTCGCACGCTCCTCGTCCCGATACCCTGCACAATGATCCGCGTGCAAACCTGACATTCTCAGGCGATCTTCCAAACGTTAGATTGAGTGAGATTAGCCTAGCTCCTGCGCAGCTTAAAGGGGGAAATGCTCAGGGTGAGGGCGGAACTACAGTCGAGCTTCTTGGGGCAAGAGGCGATCCTGTGTTATGAGAGCTAAAAAAAATTTTTAATTTTGTCCTTCAGCGCGCGTACCTCCCAGAGCATGGCTTGGAAGTGACGTTGTCATGTTTTTAGGAGGGGTAACAAATCACTTCTTAAAAATTACAGATAAATTTCACATCTTGGCCATATTTACAAGTTATTCTCAAGAGTCTTGGCAAATCGTCTCACCACAAAGCTTCCGACGAATTCCAGCCACCGGAGCAGGCTCGGTTTCACAGTGGATTAAGCACCATGGACCACATTTTCAGCATAAGGCAAGTTGTACAAAAGATACATGAGTGCAATCAGCCGTTGTGCCTTGCCTTTGTGGACTATGAAAAAGCGTTTGACTCTGTCGAAACCTGGGATGTTCTGGAAGCCTTACAGCGACGTCAGGTCGATTGGCGATACGTCGAAGCATTGAGAGCATTGTATGACGCTGCTTTTATGTCCATTCTGATTTCGGGAGGTCAAGCAAGGCCAATCCAATTGCATCGAGGAGAGCTACAGTGGGATGTCATTTCCCCGAAACTGTTCAATAATGCTTGCAGGACGTATATATTTAAAGTTGACAGAATGCGGCTTAAATATTGACGGCGAGTACCTTTCACATCTTGGTTTCGCCGACGATATCGTTGTGTTGCCGTATCGTTAGAGAGCTTGCAAGAAATGTTGCCTAGACTAAATGAATCCTCCCGACGCATTGGCCTTTGGATTAACTTGGACAAAGACAAAGGTCATATTCAAGGCGTGTTCGTTCGTGTTCTCCCTAGGCCGGTCAACGTCGAAGGTGATATCCTTGAAGTCGTAGACGATTACGTCTACCTCTGGCAACTGTTGCAATTAGGTATACATAACTTCGAGAAGGAAGCTGATAGAAGGATTCAGTTGGATTGTGCACTATTCCGGAAGCTTCGTCACATTCTCACGTCGCCTATACCGGAGAGCTTAAAGACAAAAGTCTTTAATAAATGCGTCCTCCCCGTGATGATCTGCGGGGCTGAAACATGGCCTCTTAATTTAGGACTGGTCTGCAAGTTTGCGGTAGTTCCACGGGCTATTGAACATACTGTGTAGGGTGTTCCCGTCAGAATCCGTAAAGAAGGCATAGGGCAGCACGCACTCAGTATAACAGACGGCAGATAGGCCAATAAGAATCTGGAGTAGAGGCCGCGTTTGGGCAAAAGTAGTTTTGGTCGACCGTTCACCAGGTGGGAAGACGATCGCCGTGTAGTAGCAGTGTTCGGGATGAATGCAAAGGGGTATGGGCAGGAGATCGGTCGTCTTGGCGTTCATTCAAAGAGGCCTATGTCCAGCAGTGGACCGATTCTTATCAGCCCTTGCTGATATTGATTATATATATATATATATATATATATATATATACTTAACACATATTTCAAATGTTTCCATTAGAAGAAACTGTCAAATAGATTACAAAAAGATACTTATCTTAGTCGATAGACGATCGGCGATTAGGCTCAAATCAATTCAAAAGGAAGAGAGAAAGTTGAAATGTTTGATTTTTGTTATTGGTATTTGAATATGAATAATGCACACATGTAAATTGTTCAAATTATATTATTATTTAAATACATTGTGAATACAATTAGTATAGAAATGGTTAACACTGCAATTGTGAACAAATTTTATTTATAATTTTCTCAAAAAATATTTTTTAATAACGATATTAAACGTATTAGTAACTAAATTAATTTGTAATTCCGTCAATTCTATGTAGAAATCACAATCGAAACACGTGAGACCGTAAAAAAGCTAGTTGATACTATAATAGTAACGCGTGAAGCCTGTCCAAATATACCCGCAGAATCAGTTTTAAATGTTAATTTTGCGGGTCCTAAGACAGTTTTAGCTTTTTCCCTCGGGCTCCTCTGAGACCATATCAATGAGCTCGTAATGGATGCCATTGTTGATCCTGGCAATACAAAAGTAGCAATGGTGGGAATGAGTAGTGGGCCAGGCCCGTTTAAAAGTGTTTAGTATATTATACGACCGTGACTTTCTTACAGAATAGTTAGTTAAACAGTTTATAGAGATACCGCCCATAAATAATAAAGTTTTAGACATACATCCTACTAGAATTAACTTTCACACATTTACATGTGTAAATCATAATTTAATTAACGTACAATAAGAAAATAACGTTTAATGAAGATTTGTAGCAAATCTGTCACCCATTTAATTATTCAAAAGCGTATAAATGCCGTTGCCTGTTTCATACAAGCCTGTTACAATGTCAAGTTAATTAAGCTTCGAAGTGTGGCAATATAACGTAGAAAAGCGTTTGTGGTTTATTCATTAGACATCAAAGTAAATATTATGATGTACATTTGTTCCAGAAATAAATTAGTGTGGTACTACAGAGTTTTGCTTAGAGACTCCGTTTAGGACAAACTAATTTTAAACATCATAAAACAAGGTATTTCAATATTAAAAGTTAATTTTAACCTGAATAATGTTCGTTTAACTCCCAGACACATGCCAGTTTTCTAACGGGATATTCCTTTTATTTAACAATTCAATAAATATAATAATTTATTTCTATATATAAATAAATATAAGAAAAATAATTTCAAAGTTATAAAATTAAAAAATATATGTACATTCCCAACATATAGAACGAAAACTTGAAGCATTGAGAACTGATTTGTATGGTAAATAGGTAATAACAGAGTAATTATGTTATCATTACCTACATATTGTTAAAATACACTAGTGTTTTATGTATAGCCTATACGCCTTTTCGTTTTTCCGATGTTGTGAAAGAAATAATTTCAACTTAACTCTGAATGGTTGAATATATTGTAGGTTTCTTATAGGCAGCTCCCCACCATATTCAATGTAGCGGTGGGGTTCAGTAGACTGGGGTGATCCAAGACACCTTGGGCGAAGCCAATTGAACCGACGAGTTGGCGGCTCTTAGTACTCCTCCTATAATAAGAGGGGACTGAAGAGCAGGAGGAGGTGCCGCTCTTTGTACGCCTCTTATAAGAAGAGGGGACAAAAGAGGAAATTGGCCGTGCTTTTGCGCACGGTGCAAGGGCGAGGATGGGAACCTCACCCCATTGCACTGTCCCAAAATCGGTCGGGTTGTCATGTGGTGCGGAACAACCACATCTGTGGAGGTGGCGTGGGTCCCTTCAGGAGCGGACTTGCCGTCGAGATGCCCTGATGATTTGCTGTTCCGGGGTACCTCAACAAAGGCGGCACTGGTGGCACTCGCGTTGGTTTTTGTGGGTATTCGGCACTATATAAAGTGACGCGTGTCCCACACACTATTGGACCCCACACATGGCCAGTAAAGGCGCTTAAATGCGTCTCCCCGCGTCGAAAGAAAAGTTTTCTTATAAGCGCCCCACAATCGTTCTAGCCTTGTCGTGGCGGTGGGGCTCAGTAGCCTGGGATGATCCAAGACACCTTGGGCGAATCCAATTCAACCGAAGAGGTGGTTACTCTTTGTACCCCTCTTCTTATAAGAGGGGATAAAAGAGCAAAATGAGGCGGCGCTATTACGCACGGGGCAAAGGGCGAGGATGGGAATGTCACTATCCCAAAGTAGGTGGGGTTGTCCTGTAGTGCGCGACAACTCCATTTGTGGAGGTGGAGTCGGTCTCTTAGGGGGCTGACTAGCCGTCGATGTGCTCGGATGATTTGTTGTTCCGGGGCATCTCACCAAAGGTGACACTGATGTCACTCGCAGTGGTTTTTGTAGGTATTCGGAACTATAATGTGCACTTCGTTTCCCGTTTCGGTTCGAAATATTCGACCACTCGTTTGCCCACCTATACGGTAAAAAAACCTCCTCCCTTTACCTTTGCCGTAGTCCTGTTATATATATTGTAGTGTAAATAAATTATTCACTATACGTAGCGTAACATTCACCGTTTAGGATCAATATAGTTTGTCGTGCAAATTGTTTGTTGGATACGTGTGACGGCTGTAGTTGTTAACTGTAATGTAGTCATTTTCCCTATGTAGCTTTCCAAATTCAAATAAACGTTCGCTTCCATCTGTGTTTTGTTTAATAAATTTGTTGCATTCAGTGGTATCATTTACATTCTAAGAGTACCTTTGTTATTAATGTCATAAACCGTTATATTGGGACCAGAGAAGCAACAACCCCTTATATGTAAGAATATGGTTGATCATTTGGTCAGATTATACAGACTGTCGGTAAGTTATTATTGTGTATAAGACAGAAATACTAAGCATAATAAAAAATAAGAGCGTGTGATTTTACGAGGTACCAACCCCATATGGTTTATATGAAACATAACATGCCTCGAGTGTAAATTTCATATACAATAAAGTCGCTCAGGCTACGGAAGCTTTTTGCTGAAGTGTGATACGATATGAACAGATATTCATAATCAAATTATTTGTTGTTGTTATACCAACGTCACAAATTAATTTAATGCACAACTAATGGTTAATTGTTGAGCGGTTTACGAGGCGAAGAGGAGAGACGAGCAACGAAACTGCATAACAAATGGCGTATGTCTATAGGCATTTTTTGTCGTCATATGTTTTTTATAAAAATAGTTATTTGCATGTTTTTCTTCAATTGGTGTTCCTTCCTTATTTTCAGCTCCTTTTTAAAACAACTCACCGTGTTCCTTATTCATATGCTATTTTCATTGGAATTTGTGTTCCCTTTATTATAGTGCCATACTGAATTGCCTCTGAATTTATCATGACCAGACAGGCACTTCCCGCTCACGTGATTGCTAGTGACCCTACGAGGAGAGGAAGGACGACACACGTCTACATATGTGGATATTTATAAGCGACGGAATTCACTAGATGATTCCGATGCTCTAATGCTATAAAAAAAGTGTAAAGTTGTATTTGAGTGATATCGTTGGCGATATTTACATCGATCGGACTGAAATGGCGAATCGTAAATACCAATCGCAATCCATAGCGTATAAGGTATAGTACGGAAGGCAATAGAGAAACTCATTCTCAGATGTTATACACTATTCCCAGCACATGAATAAGGTAATTAACAAACGGTACGAGATGAGTAAGTATAGACATACCCTAACATTAGTATATTTTTTCACATTTCTCTACGTATAATATTCGTTTGTCTTTGATAGCGTAGTGAATCCAACATAATGGATCGTAAAAATCAGCGGCTTGCTATGTCTTTGAAAATCTATATTAAGGCAGTTTGTGAGTAGCCGGTAGCTCATTGGAAGGTAGGAGAAAAAGATGGCAGCAGATCTGCATTACTATAATGCACATGCCATTTGACGTCGGTGGTCATGAAACCGATATATCGTTTGTCCCGTTAGTCATGAAAAGGCTCCGATATATCGTTTGTCACATAGTGGATGCTAGATCCTGTGCGCCGCATGCGGTTATGATGGGCGAGAAGGCCGCCAACTCTTTGGGGAAGGTCTCACGTGTCTCTACCTCCTCGTAGGGTGTGAAGTACCAGGTTAGTACCACGGAACCTATGTTGCAATTCTGACATATGATGCAGCGCTTTGGTGTCGACGCTCTCACTTCTATGTTGTACGTAGTGCATTATTACGCACCCAAAGACTAGCTTTAATTTTATTGACGAAGGCTTACAGTTCATACAAAAGTGCGGCGCTACCAGTATTGGCCGGCGTTCTGCCTACCGATCTGGGACGCGTGCAGGAGGAGTGCGTGGGGCTCAAGGGCAAGGAGCGTAAGGAGAAGAAAATCGCTATCTTTGACGACGTCATCTCTATTTGGTAGTCACTCTGGGCCACATATGCCGACGGGAGGGCGCTGTACTGCTTCTTTCCGGAAGTTACAACGCGTCTGACATATCTATGGGTGGAATCTGAGTACGTTATTTCACAGACACTAACAGGGCACGGGTGCTTTAGAGGTCGCCTACACAGGATAGCGTTATGTGACCTGCCATCATGTCCTTGCGGTCATGAAGCTGAAACCAGAGACCATATACTGTGGGAATGTGACTTGTACAAAAACGATCGAAACATCATGTTGGACGGCATCAAACGGAAGAAAGTGGGCCTAGTCTCTCACTAGGATTTGGTCGCAACGGAACAGAGTCGTAGGCAATAGAAGACATTTGCTTTTTGGATTATTTCCGTCGATGATGAAAATGAACATCAAATACAAAGAACACTATCACTAAACTAAACACTAAGGGGGTGAGGGTATTCGAGCGGAAGGGCAGCAGTACAAATCATACTCGTTTTCTAGATTATATTTTGCTATTCTTGAGCACAGTTGTCCAAATCGATTTTTATCGGCGACATCGACAAAGTATCTTTTTTTATGAGATAGGGGGCAAACAAGAGGGTGGATAGTGACTTCCGCCACCTATAGACATTCGAAAGACTAGGTGTTTTACCAGGCGTTGATGAACTTTAAGAAATAGGTATGCTCTTTTCTTTAAGATCTTCACTGATCACAAAGTCGTAAATTGACAGCTATGCTGTCAAGTTTCCGGTGGTTTATGAGCGCTTTACGAGGTGAGGAGGAGAGAGAATACCATAAAAAATAAACAAGTAACAATCCAAAAAAAATCCTTCATTGGATTGGCAATCAATCTCTTGGGGAGTATGTAAAGCGTTAGTTATTAAAAAATATGTTTCCTTATACGATATTCCTTTGAAAAGTTTTCAACTATAATAAAAGAAGGTTAATGTATATGCGTCGAGTGGTTAAACTTTTGGTATTACGACCTGAGAAGCACAGATGTGCTGACGTAAAAACCTGTAGGGTACGTTGTGAATACATTTCTTATTTCAGATACACACTAAATGTGTAGATAAATAAAAACAACATTCTAACAACAACCCTTGTTGTGAGTGTTAGCCGTTGCAGATGGCTTTTCAAAGTTGAAAGATCCTATTCACGTTTACAATTGTAGTACATGTATATTTATAATGACTAAATCAGGCGGACAAAGCATTTGCATAAATATGCGGATATCTATGGACCTCGGTAGATACGCTGCGAGTTCATGTTAGTCCCCCTATAATATATAAAAAATCCAGTGTGCGTATTTCTATCAGGATGAATGAAATATTTTGTTTTGTCTAAACTGGTCTCTCCTTTTTTCTTCGTCTTATTTACTAGCCCTGTGTGGGGTCTAGGGATGTGTGAGGCTTGCGGCACATCATAGTGCCGAATACTCACAAAAGCCACCGCGAGTGCCATAAGTGTCGTCTTTGTTAAGGTGCCCTGGAACAACAAGTCATCAGGCCACTTCGACGGCTAGTCAGCCTCTACGGGACCGACGCCACCTCTACACAAAGTTTGGGACAATGCGATGCGGTGACATTCCCATCCTCGCCCCTTGCCTCGTGCGTAAAAGCGACATCTCCTTTTGCTCTTCTGTCCCCTCTTATTATAAGAGGGGCATAAAGAGCACCCACCTCCTCGGTTCAATTGGCTTCGCCTAAGGTCGTCTGGGTTCATCCCACGCTACCGAGCCCCACCGACCACGACAAGGAAACCAGTCTATCCTATCAGATTTAGGATGAAGTTGATTGTCCTGAAGTCGGGTTTGTCCGGTAACATATACACCAACTGTAATAAAGCCTGACCTCTTGCCCACTTGACTCTGATGTGCGCATATCTGCATTATTTGCGCTAAAAGCAGCTGCTTTTATAGTTAGCCAACTATCTGAATTTTTGCTACAAGACACCATGCAATCACACTTTTCATAATTTTATCAAAATAATTATTAATTGGGAGACAGCCCTCCCGCCGGTAGGAAGGATGAATTTCTATAGCTATTTAGGATTAGCTATTATTACCTTGGCTGAGGAGATCCTCTCTTATGAGGGGGGCAGCTCTCGCGCGGCAGCTAGTTGGCCCAGCAATACTTGATAGACAGATGAATTAATTGCTTGTCCTCCTGCAATGTTCCACTGGAAAATTGCTTGTCCTCCTGCAATGGTCCACCGGAAAATTGCTTGTCCTCCTGCAATGATCCACCGGAAACTCACACAGCGTACGTTTTGTACATAATTTGCCATCATCAACTAAACAGTCGTCTCGTATTCAACATACTACATCATTGGTCAGCAGTTTAAATCTTAATGACCAAAAACGATCCAAATAACATGTAAATTGAATATGCAAATGTGCTACGGCAAACACTACTAATGAATAATTGCGCTTAATGAAAACATTAATTTTATCAATAGACTTTGCTTGTAACATAATCCATTTTCACATCTGTCAACTTCAATATTTATGTACTCGTATTTTGAGAAGGAGGATAATATATTCTGAAGTTCTGTAGTAAAGTGACAAATAACTGAAGTCTTATCGCCCTGTAGCCCTTATATATGTATGATATCATTGTTTAATATTATAGATAAGTCGCAGTCGTTTTGTACACATCGCCGTATAACGTTTGCCATGGCTTGCCATTTTCAAAAACGGGGCCGCTTTATTTTGTGGCGGACCATCGATTAGCCAGATTGAATACGGCTGAGTGGCAGTGGCAGCCGGCACGACCAAGATGGTATCTGTCGCTCCCATGATACCGCCGCAAAGTAACAACTATGATATCGCGTGATGTTTGTGATTAACCCACTGGAGGGGTCCTCCCCTCTAATGGTTTAATCACAAACGCGCCGAAAGGAGGGCAACGCATATGCAAAAAATACTAAATAATGCGGATGTTTAAGGGCGTAAATAATCGTAAATATGTTCTGTAAAACAGAAAAAGGCCACGTTACTAGTTTTATATAAAAAATCTGGTACATCCATGTTACAATTTTAATGATTTTATACAGAAGGTAAATTTTATTAATATTCTTTGGATTCATAATTCTTTTACCGAAATAATAATAAAAGATGCTTACTTGTAAATAGCACGAATAAAGCAGGGTTATTTAATTGTAATAAAACTCAGAAGCCATAACAAAGTTATGAAAGATGGTAAGTAAATGAACTACAAAGTTTAGACTATACATACACAAAAGCATAAAGTTAAAGTTATGGTAAGCATTTGTAAAGAATTTTACTTATCAAGTAGTAAAAATAGACTGGCTTTTATATTACTTTGAACATTTTTTAAATCAAAAAAACTGCGTCTGTATGAACGATTTTATCATATTCTTTTAGAATATAGGGGCTAAGCCAGCCCTGACTGTCTGAAACTGTCACTTTATGGTGGTGCCATGCGAGCGAGACGTACGTCCCCTGTTGTGTCGGCCTGATTCGACTGCATTGAAGAATTGCCCTACTTCTTACTACAAATTTTATAACTTTCATCTAGTGCTTATGTGCATCATTATCGGACACCTAAAATGTGACATAATAAAATTATGGAGCAGATATAACAGTAGTTTATTGTATTTCTTATTGATACAGGCGTAGCCTGAATAGAATCGATTATCCCTTTCACCGTGGTTCAAACCTTGTCGTAGCGGTGGGGCTCCGTAGCCAGGGGTGAACCGAGGGGGCTGCTCTTTGTACCCCTCTTATAAGAAGAGTTAACAAAAGACCTACAAGAGGAGGTGCTTTTGCGGACGGGCTAAGGGAGGAGGATGTGAATGCACTGTCCCAAAATTGGGGAGGTTGTCATGTGATGCGGGACAACTCCATGTGTGGAGGCGGTGTTGACTAGAAGTCGAAGTGGTCTGATGATTTTCAGTTTCGGGACAACTCATCAATGGCGACACTAATGGTACTCGTACTATAATGTGCCGCGAGTCCCAAACACCACTTTTTGACTTTACCAGGGCCGGTTAAGGAGCGTGAATACGTTTCCCGCGTAAATAATAGTCAATTATCCTAGGAATAGTCAATTATCCTAATAATTCTGTATAGAAAGTGGATGTGTAAAATTCATTGAGGGCGAGATTTCCCGCCTTGCAGAATAGATAATAAATTAATAAGAAGTTTCAATGTATTATAAAACAAAGTTCCCAAAACTGTTTGTCTGTCAATCGATTTTCATGCTGTTTGCACCAATACATAATGTACAATTTGTAAAAGTTCTGTCACGGACAAACCCGAGGCGAATCGCTAGTTCTAAATAAATTCTTGAAAAACCAGTCTATGGACAAAGTTTTAATGTGTTTTAAATGTAGGTCTAAGTTTGTAATGTTCAGAACATCTGCTAGCTCATCTAAAGCGTTACAAAAGTAAAATTTTATGCAGATTTATTGTTTTGTTAAATAAGAAAAGAAAGGTATTTTTATAAATAAAGCAATTTGATGATGATCGAAGCTCGGAAGAGTTGAGTGGCTCAAGGATCACGGTGATAATGAGGAGAATAATAATATTTATTTATCATCATAACTATTTAAGTTATATTTAAGTTTGGCACATTGAAGAGGAGGAAAGGATGGCAGCGCATCTACATAGCAATTATGTGGATGTTCATAGACATCAGTAGTCGTCAGAGGACAAGCTACCACTCGTTTGTACCCCTAAGATATAATAAAAAAGTTTAAAAAATTAACAACTACCATTTTATGTTCCTACCCGTTATGAATTTATCAATATGAGGTCAGCAAAATTCAAATCATGAAATAACATGTCATTATTCTTTAATTAAAAACTTTGATAAAATGAAGGTTTCGTAGCTACCAAAATTAATTTATAATAATTATAGTTTACTGGCGATCCGTCCCGGCTTTTCCTGTGAATAAGAAGAAAAATGAAAAATTTATAAAGTAAAACCTTCAACGGAAATCGCTCTATATGTTGGGAAAGGGGCACGAAAATCAGTGTAGGAGATTTTGTGCAAATCGATCACATACAAACAGACAGCTTTTGGGGACTTTTTTCTATAAAAACGTATATATGTATATATATTTACATAGAGAGAGAGAGAGAGAGAGAGAGAGAGAGAGAGGGAGAGAGGGAGAGGTGTGAAGCGTGACACTCATACCCCTAAAATTGTATCAAATGTGAAGGTCGGCCTGGAATAGTTTTTATTTAACCGTAGGACCAATCAATCAGGGCTTACATAAACTTGTATTGGAATAAATATTTGCCATACGTGCCCGTGTCCAAACGAAAATATTTTTGGCATTCGAGCTACGTGGTTAATACAGAATATAAATACAGTTATGTATATGAAATGGCAAATAGAATTTATATGATACGATGATTAAAACGTTCGTTCACAAATAGTTTCTGTAGGTTTGCTATCAAAATAATGGATATCTACTATACACAATACTAGTGACCTTAGTTTAGTGACATTTTCGGAAGTTGATTGTAGTGACACTATGAAGTCAGGAAGTTGGCGGTGTTACACCCCCGTGCCTCGGGGAGCACGTTCAGTCATCGGCACTGCGTCTAAATCTCTCGGACGTGTCGGATGTAATAGGTGAATGAGGGAACAGAGATTGTACTTATGTACTTTAATATATCCTACGCAGTTGGCTGGTCTCTATAGGGCCGGCCGCCGTGGTCGAAATTCGGCTAGGATGGCATTATTACTATTATTATTGCCAAGCAATTTTCTCTATTTCAACCACGCCAAAACCGTGAACGGATATTGATCGAGTTACATAATATCATGACTTCACTTATATTATGTTACTAGAGAATGTCTTCTTGTAGCTGTAGAAATAATAACAACTTTAGTTCGTGGTTTTGTCTATAGGTGATTTGCGGACACAGCACAGCCCGTCAGACTCGGTTATGCCTTCAGTTCTGTAGCATTCAATATTTCGATGTTGCCCACTGGTGAACTCTTAACGACCACACAATTAAATAAAGATGCGTAACTTCAGGCGCTGGCTCCCACACTAAGTTGCAGGCTGTTTTGTTGTGAGCAGATTTTAACAACGATGGACGTATTCGTATTATATTTTCCGTTTATTATCTATAATGTACTTTAATATTATTATCCTCGTATTCGTGTACAACATAATAGGCATTAATGGATAATACTGGGAAGCGCTTATTTAATATTCGACTGATGTTCAGATGTATGCAGATTTCTATATTCCCAGAAATAAATTAAAAGAGAATTAGTCAAATTTGCTATTTGACTAAATATTAGTATTATGAAGCTTATATATAAATATTTCTAAATAATTGTTTATAATAGTATATTTCTTAATTATTTCATCAGTACCTTAGTCCGTCAAAAGTCATTATTAATTAATTTAAATAACAAAATTATTTATTTTTGCGTGTGTGCGCGCGTACGTGCTTATGTACCCTCAAGAGTTTGTTCGTGCATACATTTGAAAGAAAAATGTTCATGATCTATTAATATTTATTAGGGCCTCTATGTCTTTGCATGATAATGTTAAGCCATGTATGAGTATATAATGTTTTTTTTACAGCTTCGAAAACTAAGGTGATATATTTCAAGTTATTTATGTAATTGATAGTATAGATATGGAAAAGGAAATAGGTGATACATGAGCGAAGAAATACTGTTACCATTAATTATATTATACAATAGATTTCCAAAAATGTGTGCTTGTTTTCGTAGTAATTTCAAGATAGCACCTTTTTTGTAAGAGTAACTTTTTGTAAGTAGTGCATGCATGGTGCATCCTCCCATGCAAACAGTAAACCAGTTAATTTAATCGAAGATAGTATGTTTGGCATGTAATGATATCCTACAATTCATGCATTTTACCCATTTAATAATCTTATGGGAAGTATTTGCTTTTCATAAGAGATCTCTCATAGATTATATTTGTAGAATAACATATTGAGTATGCCGCCGTTGGAGCAGTTTAGTGAGATTGTAAAGCGCTTCAGATGTGGCAATTTTTTGATGTGCAATCACCAGCTGATTCGAAACCATTTTGTTTTTAGATAAATTAACAAATAATGTAAAATCATCAATATTTGTGTAGAACAATCCCTTGTGGTGGTTCAATCATAACGTGGTCTCGGCAACTTTATTCTTTTGTTGGAAGAAAGTGACCAGTAAATACGCTGTGTGTTGACAGCATGCTTAAATATTCAATACTATTGCGATAATAAATTGCATCATCATTAATGGAAGAAATACAGTCTATATTGTTGTAATTTGGCTATAACATCTTATAGTCTCTAAGTAAACAACGCTTACTTAGAAACTATGCAATTTTAAATAAAATTTCAGTACTCTGTAAGTGAAAGTTTCAGTTACATACTATGTGCGATATGGTATTGGATATAATTTTAACAGTTGAAACAATTGAAGGAAATAATTTATAGCTTTATAAATATTCGTCTTGGCGTTCATTCATTCATATATATATATACATATATGTGGTATTGATTCAATTTTTTTCTGTAGAAAAGGGCTGCTGGTGTAATGTATAATATGAGTCCAATGGAGTCGCTTAAGTATAAAATTAAAACTGCAAAAATTATAACATTCCATGGCCTGTGTATATAAGAAAATCATATATATTTATATAAAATATAGAAAAAATCAAGAACAAATGTGCATAATATCAATACTGGAAACAAGAACAAACTCGCTGTGCCCTCCTCAAGTCTCCATAAAATTAATAATTTATTTACTGGTTATTGTATACGTTTTTGTAATAAAATTTCTATTAATATGATATATTTGTCGATCAATAAATTTAAAGCTATCCTTAAAGAGAAACTCATATCAAAATCATATTATAATGTAAAGGATTGTGTAAATGACAAAAATGTGATGGAATGAATTACTCTAAATTTGAATAATTAATTTAATTTTTTTTTTTACTTTTGTGAAGTAATGATCACAACCAAAAGAATGATAGCAGATTTTATTGTGGGTATCTTCCCTGACGTGGGCGCGTTGCTAACCCTCAATTTAAACCTAGCGACTAAGACAAGCATAAGTAATCATTAAACAGATACTATACAGGTGAAATGAAACAATAAACCATAAACAAAGATGAAGAAACATTAGCAACATTTAGGGTGTGATTTGTTTGTAAAAAGGAAACATGTGATGTAGAACTTTCAGGATTTGTTAAACCATAAGAAATATAAAATTGGACGTTAACATAAATTGTACAGGATGAAAAGCGGTTTCTGTTGATATATAAAAAATTAAAGATGTGGTGAAATCTTACGTAGAAACGAGAAGGGTCAGCAAAATTTCATAATAACATAAGTTGGCAGTACTTCCACGTGGTGAAAGCGGTAATAGTTGAAACCCAGCATAGGGCGAAATCAAGTTTTACCTGCGATATCGAGACTTTGTGTCACAAGCCACAAAAAGCCAGTACATTTTAACATGTGGCGTGTGGCGGCCACCGGCGTCAATCGTGTGCAGCGGTGATCAAAGCGTGTGAAAAGTACATCCAAGAAGGCCGGTTGCGGTGTTCTGTGGATGTTACTTTGCGTGTGTAAAATATAATAAAACACACGTCAGCAGTGGCATCACACATGATACCGCTGCAAAATAACTAAGTAAGAAATTTTAGGATAGGCTTCGATTACCATTAGATAGACAATTGCTTATCAAAATAAATACATTATTTTCATTACTTTAATAAGTATACATAAAGAATTCCAAAAGAAATCCTTAGAATTCGTATAATGTAATCTAATTTAAACCTTAACTAGCTATTATAAATTTGAAAATAAAATATTGTTAAAGTCAACCCAATCTTAGCAGAAAGACATATTTTATGTGGTTTATGTATCTAGTTGTATGGTTGATTACCGATGCTACATAATCGTTTCATAAGCGGGAGGTACTTCACTGACGTCGCCAATTTCGGTTGCATTCTAAATTATTTCACTTTAATAGTACGTTGTATCCCAATTATGCTGTCATACGTACAAATTGCTGCCATACATTTATAAGCTTTCTATTCAGAGGGACCTTCTTCTGGTTGGCCGCGCTATTGCTCCCGCCTCTACAGTTCAACGGACTTGCGGAGACTTTTGTGTCTGCTGGTTTAATATATGAGAACTGCGGACGTCCAAACTACTGAAAAAGAAATACACAGTTGATACCAGTAAAAAGAAAATGTTGCTTTATACAATTATCCATTAGAAAAATTTCTAACTATAACAAAATAGAAAGTTACCGTATAGTTGGGACGTTAAACTTTTGGCATTACAATCGCTTCATAGATGCTCAGGAATAAAAACCTTTAGGGTAAGCTGGATATATATTTTCCATTTCAGATACGCAACAACAGGCGTACACAAAAAAAATCCCAACAACATCCCTTTTCAACTTTTATCGGTCACTGTAGC
This sequence comes from Eumaeus atala, assembly GCA_017140195.1. NCBI lineage: Eukaryota > Metazoa > Arthropoda > Insecta > Lepidoptera > Lycaenidae > Eumaeus > Eumaeus atala. Next base: position 560,532 of record JAFELO010000777.1, read on the forward strand.
CCTACCAAATTCTAAACGGGTCTTTTATATTTGCAGGAAACCGAAAAAGGTCCTCTTTTTTATTATCTTGTGACCCATGAATATATTTAACTGTTACTGCAATGAAGTCTGATCTCTCATCTGATATTCTTACACCTGCATGTCTACAATGAGGAAATTATCCACCAAACTTCATTGATAATTTTAATAAATTTCAAAAGACATAGATTGAGTGATGACACCTAATTATCTTTTTATATTATAGGGAGGCCAATGAATAATCGATTCCTTGATGACTACCCACGACCATAACCATCCGTTTATTTCTTTGTTGCTTTTCCTCCTCCACTTTAATGGTACATCGGAAATGCGAACTTTCCACGAAAACCGACAGGATAGTTAGTGGCGGTTCAGTTCTACTAAAATCCAACACGGCATTATATCTTAGAGAGCCTTGAGAGCGAATGAACTTTGTAAAGATCATATGCATGGAATGTGACTGAATCTTCTCTCCTAGAATAGTCAGATGATAGCTATTTGAATCCACAATAAAAATATCACTTCATGTCACCTGCAGTCAGTAAATATTGTATAAGGTTTCATTTGTTCATAAATATTCAATGTGAATTTGGTAAGTGAGAAGCGTCGACGTTATAACCCACAGACGCCTAATGCTGGGCGAAAATTGACAAGACATCGGTCAAATTGCGCTAATATGTGACGCCGAACTTGACATTTTTATCGTCCAGTTTTATTACCCGCCAACATTATTTGATTACGCAAGTACCTTCTACTAAAATAAATCATTAAATAAAATTTATTATGCCCTCCTGTGCAATAAAATGGTGTGGAAAAAATAGCAAAAAGTCTAACATCAAAGAAGATGGCATTACATTTCATATGTAAGCCAATTTCAAGTGTATAAATTTCTGAAAATAATTTTATTAGAGCTCAACTTACACTGGAAACAATGACAATCTTTTATCATTCCTTCCCTTTCTTTCAAATGTAATTAATTATTGCTATTCTTATCATTGACAATCGTGAAGTATAAACAGTATTGTATTACAATATATAACGTGATTTATCGATAAACAGAAAATTTAAAGAATCTTGTAAATAAAAGTATTTTATATTGAAAAAGTTATGCTTGAATAAATTATTGTATTACGATTAGTGACCCCACTTACATGCAATAAAATTAAAATATTGTTATATCATTTATTTAGTTAGAAAAATATTTTTCAGATTTGGTTGTTAGGACTTATTTTAAAATACTTCTACATACTAGTATTTCTGGCGTTTTTAATTATAGGTGTATTGAAATCACTACTCCGTATATGAGATAACGAGGCAAAAACGCATTTCGAGTCCAGAAGATACCGCCCGCCACCTATAAACACTTGTACAAATGCTTACCCATAGTTACTTAATACGCAACCCACCCACAACCGACGCGAAACTAACACCCAACAACATAGCATCATTTCTGCGCCAGTATTATGTGTGCGAGAGGCAACTTCCGAGTCAGGACAGCCATTTCAGCTGCAATATGACATTAATAATAATAATAATATCTACCTCCTACTACCAACGTTTTGTACAAATTTACTAATATAAAAAACACATAAATAATTTTCCATTATGGGCGAAAGATCACTTTTCCAATAACCGAAATACAAACGTAATAATACACAACGTACTAATGAAATACACATAAGGCAAAGCATATAATTTAATTGATTTTAATCAATTACATTCTAAGTTGCAACACGATATCATTACAGATATCATAAATAACAGTGGCCAGATTGTATATCTTTAATTGTTTATACATGTAGACGATTCACGGGTTTCACTCTATCCATGGGTGGAAACCGTATGAATATCCGTTCAGTGAATCATGAGAAATTCGATCGCATGCAGATACGTAGAATCTTCAGAAATACATTTTATAATATGTATAGATGTTATTTCATTTCACGTAAAAGCAGTAATTTATCAGATGTTGCATTAACATTCCGTAAATTCTGGACATTTCACATACATTCCGTAAATTCTGGACATTTCACATACATTCCGTAAATTCTGGACATTTCACATAGGTAATATAGTTTGGATCATATTCATGTATGTTTTGTTTATAATTGTGCCCGGGAGCCGTAGTTTATGAACTAAACTTTGTCAATGTCAAAGTGACCACCGAAAAGTTTTAGAATAGCTCCTAGGATTAGCTACGAGCGGGCGCAAGTGAGGTTTCAATTTAATGTAAACCTTGTCTGAGGTCCTTCATATAAAGTTACTTTACCTTTTTAGGACTTTACCAGCTAGTATTTAAGTATTAATATCACTAACGCTACAATGGTTGATAGCAGGAGATCGGTCGCCCTGGCATTCATTGAAACACCTGACTTGACCGACAATGGCTGAGTGCACAAAGTAAAATCTAATACAAGGTTTACAATACATTGACGATCTGGTTACAAATCCAGACGGCGCCCTTTAATAAGTGTTACAAATGTCAGCATAACAAGATTTTTTAATTTATTTACATTTTATTAAATTTTTTAATTAATGTTAAAATGACATATTTAATTTTCGAAGAAAAAACCCATCGACGAATCAGAGTGTTTATCTCTAAATGATAACCGTCTACGTAACAAATTAAAGATGTTATATGTATACATACACATTTAAAGAATTTGTGTAAGACAAAAAATTGTTTTAGATATTACATTGTACTTATTGAAAGATAACGTTTTAGCTTGGTGCTGTACAGTTTGTTTAATATACTTTTGAATGACTTCGTCGCGCAAAGTTAATAATTACTCTCTATAATATTTTTATCTGTCAAGGGGTCTAAAGTCTCTCTTACATAGTATATCTTATAGTATTCTATGGGAGTATCCACGATCCACCTACTGAAACTGTTCGTCTACTACTGCATTGGCCAGGACATTTGAATATTCACTCGCCAAATACAGTACCAATATCATTTGTATTTTTTTTTATATTGTTGCGCATCCACGCCGAAACAACGAACGGATTTTGATGAAGTTTCACAATGTCGTTACTTGTATAAGGATAACAAATAAGCTATAGAATTACTAACTTTAGCACCTGCTTTTGTCTGCAGTTGAGACCTTGGGGCACAGCTTAGTTTCACATTACTGGTTAAATGTCAATGGCAAATGTATTCTTAATTACCAAAGCCTAATCGTAAGAAAAGTTATCTATATTTAAAACCATAAAGAGGAAACATTTAAATTTTTCTCTGTTTATTGAATAGGCTCCAAAACCACTGGACCTATTTAAAATATTATTTTACCTTTGGAATCCTACATTATCTGTCATAAACATGGGCTATATAACATTGTCTATCTGTGAAAAAATATCAAAGTAAAACCTTATATAGCTGCAGAAATTATTGATAACTCGCTGTCTCACCAGACGTTGTTAGGTCATATATCGAACTTATTGTCACGATGACGTGTTATATTACAGCAACGCGTTTGCAGTACGTCTGGTCTGGCGGAAGTCACTAACAACATGTTCATTTGTCCCCTGCCTCATATAAAAGAAATCACATGGTCAAACGAACAGAAAACAAGTACAGTTTATTATAGTACAGAGATTGAATGATGGATATATTTTATATGGATATATATTTTTTAAATTTATAGTATAGGGGGGGCAAACTAGATATCGGAACCTTATGACGGCTACCGACGCTCGTAGACATCCGCATTATTTTTGTCATGCAGATGCCGTTGCCCTCTTTTTCACCTCCCCTCTTATGGACCACCTGCTACTCATAAAGCGACAGCATAGTTATCACTTTCCGTGGGTGTCTTATGAGCGAGTTTGGTTGTGCTGGACGACAGGACCGGATAACACTACAACTAACTAATAACGGATATTTATATAAAGTTATTTACATCACTGATAACTATAGTTGATTAAAAAAAACAACTTTTTTCCCATTTGCATTGTAATGTTCGTGGCACAAACAAATCATACCACTTTATTCGCTTGCGTTACATGAGATGATTTACATACCGCTAATGGAAAAGCAAACATGCCAGACCTAAACAGGTTTTGTCTGGAATATTTGTATTTCCATTAGAGAAACTCAGTGTTCTAGTGGTTAGCGCTTCGGACTTCCACTCGGGTGGACCAGAGTTGAGACTCGCCTAGATTAGGTAGGACCGACCCCGGTATTATTTCATATAGTCTTATAGCTAGGGCGAAGCAGACCTGGATTGCCATAAATGTATTCTAGAAGTGTTGCTTCACAATTTATGCAATATCGGCGGCATATCCGTTGTACAAATAATACCGAAAATAAATGCCGAACCAAATCTAAAATATTATTTATAGTTTAAACGAGCATTTTACTCACCCGACAAATAGTTAATCACTATTGATGTACACAGAATGCCTAAAGGATAGGCATACTTTTTTTATTGTAATACCTACGTTGCTCTTTTTTATTTTTTATGTAAACTTAGTCTTTGTACTTTAGTTTTGTAGCCACAAATACTTTCTAGAATTTAGAACCTATCACTTTTATACAATTGTTCACTGTGTTTCACATTTTGTTGCCAATACATTGTATAAGATATTGTATAAAGACAACAGAATGATTACACAAAATAGGTATGGAGCCAAATGCAATTCTTAAAACTCTCCATACATTTCAGGTATGTCAAATGTTAGTGTACCGGGCTATTAATAGATACAACTTCTCCGTTTGAGGCAGGAAAAGATCTGGCCCTCCACGTAATGCTCGTACGAAATAGGTGGTCAAGTCAAGTCAAGCAAAAGATTTTATCTCTGTAAATGAATTGACTACGTGCCAAAGGGCAACAGCCTCTTACGATATAGGAGGCTTAAGCGACCTGGTTGTTTGGTGTTTCGTCTGCTTCAGTGACAGTGAAGTAGACGGGTAACCGAGGCGATTGAGCAGAAAAGAGGGTCGAAGGTTTTTGTGGAGAAGTTTGAAAGAAGTCATCTAAAAAGGTCAGGAATGATTCTGGGGTTTCCATTTCTTTTAAGCCTGAGATCTTATCTGAGATCGAAGCTTTCTATAGCAATTTATATTCATCGCACGCTCCTAATTCCCATTCCCATACCAAGTGTTAGCCTGACACGATAACTTCCGGACGTCAGCTTGAGTGAGATTAGTCTAGCTCTTGCGCAGCATAAAGGGGGAAAGGATCCGGGGAAGGACGGAATTACAGTCGAGCTTTTTAGAGCAGGAGGCAAACCCGCGTTACGAGAGCTAAAAAAGATTTTTAATTTTGTTTTTCAGCGGGGCGTACCTCCCAAGGCATGGCTTAGATGTGACGTTGTTTTGTTTTTTAAGAAGGGTGAATAATCATTTTTTAGCAAAATTACAGACCAATTTCACTTCTTGGCCATATTTAAAAGTTATTCTATATAGAACCATGGACCATACCTTCACCATAAGGCAAGTTGTACAAAAGACACATGAATACAATCACCCGCTGTACCTTGCCTTTGTGAGTTATGAAAAAGCATTTGACTCTGTCGAAACCCGGGTTTTACAGCCATATCAGGTCGATTGGCGATACGTCGAAATATTGAGAGCATTGTATGACGCTGCTTTTATGTCCGTTCTGATTCCGGAAGTTTAAACAAGGCCAATCCAATTGCATCGAGGCGTGCGACAGGAGGATGTCATTTCCCCGAAACTGTTCAATAATGCTTTGTAGAACGTCTTGAATACTTTAAGCTGTACTGCCGATAGAAGGATTCAGTTGGGTTGGGCAGCATTCCGGAAGCTTCGTCACATTCTCACGTCACCCGTACCGTAGAGCTTAAAGACAAAAGCCTTTAACCAATGTCTTACCCCATGATGATCTACAGGGCCGAAACATGGCCTCTTAATTTAGGACTTGTCTGCAAGTTTGCGGTAGCTCAACAGGCTGAACGTGCTATGTTGGTTGTTTCTCTGTCCGACAGAATTCGTAAAGAAATCAGAGAACGAAGGTATTTGATATCACGCGACGAATAAGCTCGCTGAAGTGGCAATGGGCTGATCACACACTCAGAATAACAGATGGCAGATGGGCCAGTAAGGTTCTGGAGTGGAGGCCGCGTTTAGGAAAATAAGTGTTGGCTGACCTTTCACCAGCTGGGAAGACGATCTTCGTGCAGTAGCCGCTCCGGGATGGATGCGAGTAGTAGGAGATCAGTCGTCTTGGCGTTCATTGAAAGAGGCCTATGTAAAGCAGTGGACTGATAAGGGCTGATATTGATGAAATGAAGGTAGCACCTAGAACCATGTCGCGTATTTCAAGAGATGTCTTAGGACTTGCAGCCTACAAGGGTCGCACTGATCATCTCTTAACTGATAAATAGGGTGGGAAAATTGAAACGACTACTGAAACGGTTCGTATGGGAAAGTCACAGAAAAAAATTGTTTACGGATAAGAAAGTTTTCACAATTTAGCGACATTTAAAGAAACAAAATGACCGTATTTATGTTCAAAGATCTAAGGGAGCTTTCAAATAATTCCACAGTGTGCTACGTGGGCATTATCCTACTTCAGTGATAGTCTGGTGTGGTGTTAGCTATGAAGGGGTGACTGAGCCATATCGTTGTGAAAAAGGTGTCGAAACATCGACACAGGGTGTATCAAAATAACATTCTTGGGAAGGTAAATAAGCCCCTTAATAACAACATGTCCAATGACCAAGTATTGTTCTTAAATGGTTCTAATGGTACATGGTCCTAAATATAAAGATAATGTATTAATTAAAGCATTTTTGTGTATTGAGTGGCCGCTAAATGGCGACTTACAATATATTGATTAAAACTACGCCGAGAACACTGATACACACTGGGTGTATTTACAACTTCTTCTCACTAGCAATAAATTAAGTATCTTAGTTGGTATACTTACACGAACACGAACATGTGGAAGAGTACAGACTTGATCATAATCACGGAGCGTTGCGATGCTACTTGGCCACCTTTACGGTACCGATTTGAACTGTCACATGACACGCTGTAACTGGACGATAGTAAGGCGTCTTTTGAGTTGAAACGTTGCTGCGGGATTCCAGACAGGGAAACCGGGAACTGAAGGATCAGAGGTCTCTGCTTTACCAGCAATGCACGTTAGAGTGGAAAGGGCGGCTTGAGTCACCAAGTGCTGCGCACGCCACAATTTCAGCCATGTGGCACATCATGAGGAATTGGCTCGAAAAGCAACATGCCCTTACCTATCCTTCCGACTGATCAGATATTGACAGGATCTGGGTGCTTGGGAAAGTACATGTATCGCATACGCCGCGAACCAACATCCGAATGCCACCACTGTGAGAACTGTCATGATGATACCGGATCGCACACTCTTACAGAGTGTTCTGCGTGAGTACAGCAGCGCCAAGGCTTCGTGGCAATCATAGAAGCAGGAAACCTCTCGCTTGAAGCGATCGTTCCGGTTATCATCTAAAGTGAAACTTTTTGGAATGCTACCGTCTCCTTTAGCGTGACAGTGATATCCGCAAAAGAGACAGACGAGAGTTTGCGTACAGGTACATTTCCATGCCGCAGAAGACGCACCAGACGCAAGGGTGACCTCCGACCTCCATGAGCGCTGGTCTGGAGCGCTGAGTGGGGCCATCCTACGCCCTAGTAGAATCAGGCCGAAGTAAGTGGCGTGACTTGTTCCACGCGCGCCTTTTAAGCTTGAGTGGGCTAGGTTCTCCGCAACTCTCAGCGAGTCCATCTGTTGGGCAACAGATTGTCATAGTCTGCTGATGTATTTAGGGATCATCCTTTCTAGGGCATACTTGTACGCCTTGCTTTTTGATAGATCAAAAAGCAACCTCTATACCTTTATCGGGACAGAAAACCGTGTGGTTTTAGTCGGTTCAAGTCCGACAGAACCATCTCAGTCATGACCCTGCTAAATAAAAAGGCGTTTTTTGAGTTTTCGATGCCTAGAATTCTAATATTTAATGATCACGCCGCCAGGCTACTGAGATAACGTTTGTATGAGTTTGAAATCAAATTGCAATTTGACACCGAAAATTCGTCATACAATCGAGTTTTTTTTATTTTGCCCGGATGGAGGACGTGACTAGGGATACCGTCATCGTCGGTATCCCAGTGCTGCCACCAAATTTTTATAAGGATTTTCACAAAAGGGTTTTTAAAAAAAAATTAGAATTACACAATTTAATTTCTAAAAAAATTGTGCAATTGTAGTGGCAAGTGTCACGCGCGGAAGTAAACTTCAAAATGAGGTCTGGTGTTATAAACGTAACAAGAGAACAATCAGAACATGCTGACTTAGTCAGGTCGTGGTGAGCGTTATTACATACGTACAGTATATATAACATAACGTCTCGGAATGTAATAGAGGTGATGACCGGCCGTCATCTAGTCCAGATCTTAATCCGCTGGCTTATGGTTTATAGTCAGTTTTAGACAGGACTCTAAACGTCATTATAATTTTGAGTGCCTGGAACAATGCATACGATTGGTGCTAAGGAAATTCCCCATGGAAAGAGTGCATCCTTCTATTGATAACTGGCATTAACGTTTAAAGTACTGTATTCCAGCCAGTAGAGACCACTTCAAATAAGTTTTTTTGTTTTTAATTGTTTCATGTTTGTATATTAAACTGACATACTCTAAACGTAATAAATCACATTTTTAATTGAAACGTACTTTTCTTCTTTGTTACAATGTTTATTGCAAAACTAGATATATATATAGTATAGGAGAACAAAAGAGCAACGCTTTTCTACAACTACCAACGCCCATTAACATCGACATAGTTACTATGCCAATGTAGTCCCCTCCATATCACTACCCTCTTCAATTGCAAAACCCCTTGGGCAATTCTATGTTAGTTGGTAGTAGATCCTCGATCCCGTAGGCCCCTATATACAGACAAAAACAGAATAGCTTCCAGAATAGCTGAGATAACCTGATGATGATAATAGCTGCTCCATTCAACATTTCGTTGTCCCCCGTCAATGTACTCTCTTAATGGTTACATAATTAAATAAAGAGGCTTAAATTCAGGTGCTGACTCCCACACTACGTTGGAGTATGTTTTGCTGAGTGTGCTTTAACAATGATGGACGTATTAAATTTTCCGCTTGCTTTATATTTACGTACTTTAATATGATTTTTCTCGTCTCGTCTCGTCTGCATGCATTATACGTTACTGCATAATATCTGCAAGCGCTTTTGCTTTTTGTACAGGTTTCCTTGGGCTATAAATATTTACGAGTTTATGCGAGGGTGGACTGAAAATCACTTGGGCTAACAGAGATTAATTCAATTCTAAAAATCTAATTTACCCACATTATTTAGTTCAGCTCAGATTAGTTATTTGTGGGAAGTTATAAAAGTGTGCGATAATAAGTTGTGATAAAATTTTTTTTAACAAGGCAATCGAACACAGTTAGAAGCAAATCGAGGAGCGTCCCATCAGTAAATACCTCCATAAGAAGGGGCCATCACTGGAAGCCACCGCTGCTGATACGGTCAATACTTGAGGAGACTCTGCTCTGTCCTACTCATCTATCAAAAAATGGATAGCAAATTCAAGCGTAATAGTGACAGTGTGGAAGGTAAACACCGCTCTGGAATGCCTTTGATGTCCACTACAGACGAAAATATTAAAAATGATATAGAGATAGAAGAGATTCTGGGCATCTCTTATGAACGAACTCAATATATTATAGCCAAAGAATTGGGTCTCCACAACGTGTATTCAAGGTGGGTTCTGCGACTGCCTTCGGTTGAACAAAAAGGATCCGATTGAAAATTTCAAGTGACATGGGTTTACTGTACGCCAGAACAAAACAACAATCGAAACAGTGGAGAAGACCACCAATGTCTTGGTGAACCATCACCACTCCCTAAAAAGGCTAAGGCGATTTTGTAGGCAAATAGGGTAATGGCTTCAGTATTATAGGACTCGAAGGGTGTGATGATTATTTATTATCTCGAAAGGGATCAGACTATAGAATCTGATAATCGTCCAGGAATGATCAGAAGAAAAGGCGTTTGACAATGTCCTATTTAACCCCTCTTCTCCTTCTATTCTTCGTTCTTCGAATAAACTAACTCTTTCATTTCTAATACATAAAATTTTTTTTGAGAACTCCTATACAGTGTCAGTTACACGTTGGTAGAATGCTCTATCTA
>JAFELO010000777.1:570819-592383 GCA_017140195.1 Eumaeus atala
GTCAGGAAGGGATTTTTGTGTCTGTGCATCTTTCCACGTTCTAGAATAAGTTATTGTAAATACTTGGTACAAAATAAAGTGTTTTGTTAGTATTATTATTATAATTATTATTATTATTCGAGCAATCAATGGCTGAAATCCACAATTGTGGCTAGAAACTATTTACGGCATCCGCCTTATTCACCTGAACAGGAAGAAATCTGACGGTGCCTATCAGATTTCTTCCTGTTTCCTCACCAAAAAAAGCACTTGGAAAGTCAAAGATTTTTGGCAAACGATGAGGTAAACGAATATTTTGACTCTAAGGAAGAATCATTTTTTTTAACGGTCTAAATGCTTTACATGAAAAATGCCAAAAGTGCATCGAACTTGATGATGCCTATTAGAAAAATAAAATATGACTGGTTTGGTATGTGTTTATTTTCTTGGTTAGGCCGAATATTTTTTAACCCACCCTCCTAGATATATATAAAAGATCGTCAATAAACCAGTGCTAGATCCTTAAACCACACATAAAACGATTTACAGCAACGATTGGCAGTTTTTAGTAATAAATAAAGGGCAGACGAGCAGTCGGTGTCTTTTGATGACTATGGACGCTCATTGATATCCAGGTAGAGGTTATTCTGATTCATTACCACTCCCCCCAATGGGCCATAGCATGGGCGTTTTAATTCCCATATTATATGAGCGTGAGTTGGCACTACTTCTAATAGAGGAATATTCTTACAGATTACGTAACGTTTGACTTATTTTATTTTCATGTAATTACTTTTTTTTTTGACACGTAGTATTTCTGTGGAAGCGAAGAGAAGCTCAACACAGCAGCAGCAAAAGAGTAATATATAGAAATTACGACGTCGTCGAACACATATACGTCATTACATAATGTATGTACATACAATAAGAAATTCCATTTGTTGGACTCTAACAAACTTAAGTACTTGTTATAATTTAAACAATAATAGATTTCATCTATCTCATTTTTATAAACGACAAGTAGCTTTTTCGCTATCATATTATTCTGATATTACAGCCAAAAAAATAGGCTCATCAACCCGTCCCTATTGGACAAGTTATTGATAATAAGGAATTGAAACATGTTCCAATTATAACCAATTTAGATTTAAACCTAGTAGTAAGAGAATAGAGGTCTCCTCTAGGCCCTTAATATTAAAATCTATAAATTATAATAAGTACACAAAATCAAAGTGTAAAAATAGTGCTAAATATATCAACTTAGTGCATCGGAATATTCAATTCCTTATAGTGAAAGAAATGGAAGTTGAGTTATTTTTAAATAGTTGTAATATTGTATTAGTATATTGTGTAAAACTGAACATTATTTAAAAGTCAATGAACATATATTGAACTTCAGTAATCATCAGGTTGGTATTTCGTTCACCAGAGTCAATTAGTGGAGGTACATATATCTAATACATGGAGGTTCGTTGATAACATTAAACAAGCATTTCAAATTTAAAGAACGTAAAGACATTGTAAACCTATCTGTTGAACGGACAATAGAGTTACCAGTCATAGAGCAATTCCTTTGAGTTACAGTGTATAGACCTCCATTACGTTTTTATGACATATTTGAAAATATTATGTACTTCTGTCCTATTTAAATAGTCCAAGTCAAACAAAACATTGATTGTGTGCGAATACTTCAATATAAATATTTTATAAGGGAATTTAATTAGTATTAAATTATTAAATCTGTGTAGGGCACACAATATTAAAAATATGCTTACGGAGCCTACTAGAGTTACATTAACTAGTATCACTTGTATTGACGACATTTTAACAAATGTAAAATTAGTAAAAATATAATTACTAAATTAGATTCAGACCACTCTGGACAGATAATGCAATTTCCAAATATAAGGAATACTGTAAGTAAACATAAAATTACGCAAGTAGCAGTAACTTTGGGACGTATGAACAATATGAGAGATACACTAACTAAAATTTTGCCAATTTTACCCAATACTTTAAGTTCCAATGACCTGTATAATCTATTTTTCTCACCATTCTCTGCTATATTTACATCTAGAACTTTCTTAGTTAGTAATACATCGGTGTTGAATGATTGGTCAACAGCGGAACTTCACAAAAATAGACAAATTTTATATGAACTGTATTCAAAAACAACTGTGTAAAAATCAGAATTTACGTCAAAGGGTTTTCCAAAAAGTTTGCAAACTAACCAAGTCACAAATATCAGTTCGAAAATTAAAATAATATTATCTAAATGATTTGGAAATTTAAAAAAGAGGAAATAGAAATAGTAAAACAACAGAACAAAGATCTCAAATTAAAGGTAGGAGACACAGCAATAACACAGACACAACAATAAATCAGGTAACACTTTGAATCCCACAAGCTATAGACCGATTTATTTTTTACCTATTTTTAGCAAAATTTTTGAGAATCTTATTTTAAACCAGCTAAAGAATCATTTTTACAACAATAAATTATTACATAACAAACAGTTTGGATTCACACGCTCGTTCAACAACAGATGCGAGAGTCACGTGATGCCCTAGATGTCTTCTGTGACTTATCTGAGGCATTTCACTGTGTGCAGCATGATCAATGTTCGGGAAGTTACATCATTACGGAATTAAAGGTATTTCACTTGATTTAATCAGATCATATTTAAGTGATACAATTGTAAGGGTATAATTTGGGGGTCCCACAAGGATCTATTGTAGGATCATTCCTATTCCTTGTATATATCAATGACTTACCTTGTCTCGTTAATGATAAGCATGGGATAGTATTTATTGTTTACAAATAATACATTTTTATTACAAAACGAACAAGCATCGACATGCCATTGATGATATACTCTTCTAAGAATAGATGAATGGTTTAATGAAAATAATTTATTATTAAATGTAAAAAATACGAAATGTATTAAGTTCACTTTGCCAAATGTTAAATCTCATAATACGTACGTCTACTAGTGAAGAAATAGAGCAAGAGAATAGAAAGGTGTTTCTAGGAATAATTCTAGATGCTAAATTACAATAGAGACCCGCATAGATGGTGTATCAAACAGACTTACATCTGCAGCATTCGCAGTAAAAAAAAATAACAGATAATAGACATAGAAACAGCTAGATTAGTTTATTTCTGTTACTTTCACAGCATTATGTCTTATGGAATTCTATTATAGGGTAATACTGCTGATATTGATTAATTTTTGTTCTGCAGAAAAGCGCTGTCCGTGAAATATATAATATGAGTCCAATAGAGTCGCTTAAGGATAAACTTAAAGCTGCAAAAATATGATATTGTATGGCCTATATATATTTGAAAATCTTATGTATATCCATAAAAATATAGAAAAATATGAAGATGAAATGTAAACTACATAATATTAATAATAGAAATAAGAATTAACTTGCTGTGCTCTCCTCAAGGCTCCTAAAATTTAATAATTCATTTACGGTATACATTTTTATAATAAAATTCCCAGTAATATCAAAGATTTGTCGATTAATAAATTCAAAGCTATCATTAAAGAGAAACTTATATCAAAATCCTATTATAAAGTAAACGATTTTATAACTGACAAAAGTGTAATGGAATGAATTACTCAAAATTTAAGTACCTTCGTGAAGTAATGATCACAACCTAAAGAAAAATAGGTGGGTACCTATCTGTCTTTTGGTTGCAGAGTATATTGTGAGTATCTTATGCGACATGGGCACGTTGCGAATCCTCAATTTAATCTTAGCCGCTAAGACACGCATAAGTGATCATTATACTTTTATTTATTTGTTTATTTAATAGTAGTAGATTCATCCACAATTGAACACATGTAATTATAGCTCATGAAAATATAGATACATAAAGAATAAATTAAACATGTAACAATTACTTAGAGACGAACTCAGCTTGCAATTAGATAACTCTGATAATAAGAATAAAATGTTTCAAGATAATAAAAAAAATACAGTTAAATATTAAAATAACAATGCACTAAATTTCGATATTCGTAAGTGACAATACTATTTCGGCAAGTTTTATACTAACACTTCCCTTAGAGCATAAGAAATATTCAGTGACACAATATTAGTTCTACTAACAACAAAATGTATGTATATTAAAAAGATATATCTAAAAAAAGTCAGTGAGTTAAAAATCAATATCAACATAAAATAAAAAAAAAACATGTCCATAGGTGAAACTATACAACACTTTAAAATTACAATTAAATGAAAATTAAAATATTATCCATGTTAAGTACAATTCCGATTACATACGTTATAAGTCGAAATTCATTTAAGAATACACCAAAGTCAAATAAAAAGAATAAATGGAAAAAATAAAAAAAAAATAGTGTAAATTTTTGTTTAGCCAGTATGTCAATCTGGTTCTAAATAGTAATAAAAAAATAAAAATTTTAAATTTTATTTAGCTATAAATATAACATAAATACAATTTTAGAAGATAATAACAACAGAAAATATTATACTATATATTTTTTATCAAATTCATTCAGAAATATGAAAGCGTGTCAAAGTGTAGATCCACAAATTTACTACAGGAGTTGATGACTCTAACCATTCTACATAGTGAAGAATTCAAACCAGGGACAGTTCTCTTTGGTTGGCAATATAGAGACATTGTTGGTTGTCGCGGGTGTCTGTTTGGGATCCGTAAATTTATCAGCTCGAAAAGTTGAGTATATTTTAATTTGTTCCTTATGATCTTATAAAGAAATGCAGCATCGAGAATTTTTCTCCTGTGGCAAAAGCATGGAAACCAGTTCTAGTAAAGCGAGAAAAGTATTTAAGTAGATCGGTACATGACGTCAATTCCTTAGATTTACCAACAAAGAACGCCAGATGCCACACAAATCTTTTGTTTAAAGTAATGATCATAATCTTTTTTATGTTCGTAATAAAATTAGCCATTTTGAATGAAAAATATGAACGAAGGAAATCACCGGAAAAAGACAAACCACTGTTCTTGTCACTTTTGTTTTTTCTTTTTAATAACGAGAAAGTCCTCTTCTCTTAGCAATACACTCCATAAGCCTCGTGTGCATACTTTAGAATAAATACCTCACGTTTTCATCTGGAATCTCCTCCCAAGCATCTCTTAAAGCGTCAATCGGCTGCTGTTGGTTGTGGAGCCCTTGCTCATTCTCTCTAACTCTTCGTTTCAATTGGTCCCACAATTGCTCGATCGGATTTAAATCCGGACTGTTAGCTGGTCATGGTAATACCTCAATATGAGACCCTTCTAGGACAGTTTGGGTTGATCGAGCTGTGTGTGCACGGGCATTATCTTGCATCTGGATGAATCCAGGCCCCACTCGCTGTGCAAATGGGATCACTTGAGGCCTGATGACGTCCTCAACGTAAAGTTCTGCAGTTACGGTACCCGAATTTAAAATGTTGAGCTCGGTTTTACCGTGTAAACTAATCCCACCATTACGTTGGGACCACCGAAACGGTCAACTTCGTGACTCCGAAGGGCTCCGAAAACGGCTCGCCGCGTCGTCTCCACACTCCAACACGCCGATCATCATTAAGAAATTTTACTTTGCACTCGTCTGTAAAAAGTACCATACCCCGCTGATTAATCCTTCAGTTCAAATACTGACGGGAGAATATTAACCGGTTTGCACGCTGAACCCTGCTCAGAGGAATTCGAACAACGTCGTCGTCGTCTTGACGTTTGCTGGTCTTCGCTCGGTGGTTCCTTCTGGACAATCGATTACGTATAGTTTGATCACTGACACGGGTACCCATTGTCAGCAGTAGGTGGTGTTGTAACTTACGGGCCGTTACTGTACGATCACGACGAACACTTAGTTGGATGTACCGATCCTCATGAGTGGTTGTTATGCGAACTCACCTGAACCAGGTCTCCTGGCAAAACTGCCAGTGTCTTGGGAGCGATTCCATACATTTTGGACAGCTCTTCGAGGAAAACCCAACTGCGAACCCACGTAACGCTGAGAAAGTCCTTCTTGAATCTTAGTTATGGCTCTGGTTGCTGTAATTGTACCCATATGCCTTCGTACTGGTGGTATGATTAACGCGAAATGATCAATGAATCAATTAAAATTGAAGAAGTAATACTTTTTTCCTAAAATAACCGATACAAGTTAAGAAGACAATCAAAGAAAAATATAAAAATATCATCTTATTATTTTTTCTTAAAATGATGGATAATACGTTCAAATTAGGAACACGAACACATAAAATAAAAAAGACATAGAAGAGATCAAACACCAAAGAGTTCGTAATATGAATATAATGCCAATTATCAGTTACTTTCAGTTTACTAGATTGTACTTAAATCTAAATAAACTAGTGGCCCTTATTTTGTTTTGAGTAGTATAGTAATCCATTATACTTCTAACTAAACTGTTATAAAGTAGAGTTTCGGTTTTAGGATTACGAAATTCCTTGGAGTTCCTCATTACGAAACCCATCCTCTTAGTAGCCTTTGCTGCGACTCGATCGATTTGAGGAATGAAAGTAAGTTTTTTATCAAAAATTACGCCCAATTTTTAATCGTTTCAACTTTCTGGATTACTTGATCTCCAACATTGTAACTAAAAGAAAGTAAGTTTTTTATCAAAAATTACGCCCATCTTTAATCGTTTCAACTTTCTGGATTACTTGATCTCCAACATTGTAACTATATTTAATAAGTTTGTTTTTTTGGGAATAGGTCACAGTGTTGCATTTTTTAATGTTGAATTTCATAGAATTATCGTCACACCATTGTTTTTACTTTAAAAGATCATTCTGCAATAAAGAAGTATCATTGGAGGAGTTAATTACTCAGCTGATTTTTAAATCATCAGCATACACATATGCTTTGGATGAAGACAAATAATATGTAACGTCATTTATGAAAAAAATAAATAGAATGGGCCCCAAATGTGATCCTTGAAATATAAAAGAAGTAATAGTGCGCGTTGATGACCTATAACCATTCCGAACTAGTAATTTTCTAAATGTGATTTTATAAGAGTTAATCTAGATCCAGTCACTCCATAAGCGGATAGGTTATGAATTAATGTTCCATTTGACACTTTATCAAATGCCTTGGAGAAGTATGTGTATATAACAACACATTGCTTACCCGTGTCTACGGCGTCAATCAAATACTCTGAAAAAGTGACTAAGTTTGTGACCGTCGACCTTGAAGGCACGAATCCATGTTAGCAGTCTTTGATAAACAGCATTAGGTGGCTTTGAAAATGTGTACAAATTAGTGCCTCGAGAACTTTTGCAAACGTACATAATATAGATATGGGTATATAGTTTCTAACATCAGTGTTATCGTTAAATTTATAAAGTGGTATTACTTTAGCAATCTTCCAGTAGTTCGGAAAGACGCCTGTAGAAATACGTCTGTTAAAAATTAGCCAGATTGGAGTAATAAGTGACGAGGCGCAATTTATAATAATGGGGTATCTCATCAGGTCCAGCACTCTTCGAAAGATCCAAACCTAATATTTTTTCTTTGATAGCTTTAATTGTTATTGGTGGTATTATTAAATTGTGTCAATTTTTATGCCGGGCCTGTGAAGGCTGAGAAGTACTAATGTGATCTTTATTATTATGAGGGTCAAAAACATATAAATAATATGTGGCATATTATTCATATGTTTTTGACCCTCATAATCATCTCACAAATTTCTGTGGCATTTGATGCATTATTTTTTTTCGTGAAAAGGGTTTTTGGGGTATTAACTAGAGCCTCCGCGCTTGGTTTTATTTTATTTCTTTCATTTAATAGTCGAATTAGCTGATGATTGAACCATGGTGGAAATTGTTTGTTCTTTTTTCTCGTTACGGGAACAAATTTATCAATGACCTGCCATAATTTGTGATATAATATCGGAACCATTGAGTTGACATCAGTTAGTGTTTTAAACTCTTCGTTCAATAGATTCTCATCAAGCTCTATAGATTTAGTTGTTATAACAAGGTCAAGCATACGTCCTTGCGGGTTCAAAACATTATATAGTTGTGTTCAATTATTAGTGTGCAAAAATTCAAATATCAGTTGATGCATAGCTAAGATTTTATTGCCAGTCATCAAAACGTCTAAGTCCCAGTTGATTGTGCCCAAATTAAAGTCTCCACATATGCAGACCGGTGTGTGGGTTAATTCTAACACCCTGTTGCAATTGCTAAGAAAATATTTAATGGTATATTGTGTCACTTACGGTGGAATATAGACATCGCAGAGAGCCAAACCACGAAAAGTACGTGAGACAACCGCATCAGTTGTTATCCGCAGTTCTTCGCAGCTACATTGCCAATTAACAATACATTTTACATTTACGTAACCTTTTGTGGCTACTAAAAATCCTCCCCCTTTTTTACCAAACGAGAAAGTCGCGTTTTCTCTGTCTCTTCTATGTACCACATATCTGTCGTCGAACAGCTCCCTATGCAACTATTTAACCACGTTTCAGTTAAAATAATCACATCGTAATTACTACAACAAAGATTGCGATAGAATGAACCTGTTTTATATCGCAAGTCTCGACAATTTTGATAATAGATATGTAAGTTAGTGAATTTAGGTCAAATAAGTTATAAAAGTACATTGTATTAACTTAACCTAAATTTATAACAGTAATTATTTCAACCTGTTTAGTGGCTTAACTTTTCTTATAAGTAAATGCTCAGTTGTATCGTTCCTTCTGATAAATATTTTCCCGTTCCTTATCCATACATACTTGTACCCTAGTTCCATAGCCTTAACTCTTGTCGATGCATGAAGGGCTTTGTTCGATGGAGAGAGATGTTCACAAAAAATAAATTGTGGTTTCAGGTCCCCTAAGGTTGAGATGAGAGCTATTCAATTTACCATTTGAGTTAGATTTATTAAACTTTATGCATGCTGCGAGGAAATTATCACGAGTGCGTACTCACGAATTGTACTACCACAGATCTGGGGCGATTACTATTGGGCTTCATTCTAGTAGTACGCGTGCAGTGAAAAATGTTAGTGTCATCCACGTCATATTTAATTACCTTGCTAATTTGTTTTATAATTAATATTATATAAGTCTTCGTTTCGCTTTTCAGGTATACATTGAATCTCAACATTATTCACCCGAGATTGCTGCTCAATGTAGTTAACTTCTGTTGAGATCATATACTGTGGATTTTAATTTGTCGTTTTCTTTTTCTAAGTACTTTAAGCGTTCTTTGTTATTTCTTTGCTCTTTATCAAAATCATAGAACTTATTATTAATAAAATCTGCAGATCCCGTTATTTCTTGAAGTCTGTCTTCAATAACCTTTAATCTATTGTTTACATTAGCTTGTAGTTCTGTTTTAATTACCTGCATCTGCCTGTATATAGTATCCGTTAGGTCTATTTTAAGTCGGTGTATCATAATATCATATTCACTTTTTAAAATATCTCCAATGATTACTTGGATGTCATCCTTAGTTGTTGATGAAGGAGGCGATGAGGTTAAAACAGGTCTTAAGTTAGTAATATTCCTTACAGGAATCCTTCTTAGACACCCTATTTGAGCAAGAGGGACAGCTCCAAGTCATGAAACGTGTGCGACAATTTTCAGTGACCGACAAATTTTTTTGCATTTCGTACAATTTATGTTTTCTTCAAAGTGAAGCCTTACAGCAACCCCATTTTATAATTGCCAACGACATGTTATTTTTATTTAACACTATTAGTTTCTCTTAGTTCAAGATACAGTTCGGTGGAATTTAAAAATTATTGTCAATTATTTTTTTTGTAATAAGTTGAGAATGTTATTTATATTATAAGTCAAAAATAAAAGAAAGGCAGATACATTTAAAACAAAAAAAAATTGCGATGTTGCTGATGGGTTCGAACTACGTTCTCTTGTTTAAACGCAGCGTCACGCGCATTGAATAAAAGCTTTGTCTAAAGGCTGGTATTTCATGATTTATTTATGACTAGCGATCCACCACGGCTTCGCCCGTGAAGGGAACTTTAACAAATTATACATTAAAACCTTTCTCAGGAACCCTACTATTTATTTTTGTAAACCGCATGAAAAACGATTGACAGACAAAGAGTATTGGGAATTTTGTTTCATAATACATTGAAACTTCAAATCAATTGATTAGCTATTTTTCAAGGCGTAAAATCTCAGCCTTACTGAGTTTTACACCTCCACTTTCTACATAGAATATGCATTTCCTAGGATAATTGGTCCTTTTCTTTTTGTTGACGCGCCGCCACCGGTACTAGGTAAAGTTCAGTGGTGTGTGGGGCTCGCGGCACATTAGACCCAATACCCGCAAAAAATATCGCGAGTGCTATGGATGTCGTCATTGATATGTTGCCCCGAAACTCGACTGAAAACCTCGACGGCTAGTTAGTCCCCTACGGGACACCACCCCCACACAAGAATTTGTCCCGCACCACATGACAACCCCGCCAACTTTGGGACAGTACAATGGGGAGAGTTGTCATCCTCACCCTTACTCCGTGCGCAAAAGCACCTCCTCTTCTTGGTCTTTTTACCCCTCTTCTTATAAGAGGGTACAATGCCCCCACGTTTCACCTCTGGTGGTGGTTTGCCCCCTATACTAAAAGAAAATACAGTAAAATCGTTCATATAGACGCAACTTTTTTTTATTAAACAATATTCAAAGTATTATAATAGCCAGTCTATTTTTACTACTTGGTAAGCAAAATTCTTCACAAATGCTTATCATAACTATTAACTTTATGCCCTTACGTATAGTCTGAACTTAACGTTCACTTACGATCTTTCATAATTTTTTTATGGCTTCTCAGTTTTATTGTTTCAAAAGACCCCTATTTTATTCACAGTTAAGATTCTTTTATTATTATTTGAGTAAAAGAACTATAACTTCAAAGAATGTTACTAAAATTCATCTTCTGTATACAACCATTAAAATTGAGATATGGATGTACCAGATTTTTATGTAAGCTTGTGTCGTGGCCCAACTTCGCTAGTTCATCTGTTTAAGCAACGATTAATTCGTTAGCCCACCACAAAGCGAAGCGGCCCTGGTTTTGAAATTGGCTTGCGGTATTGTTATACGGGGATGTGTACAAAATGACTACGACATATCTATAATATTGAACAATGATATTCCATAGATAAGGACGGGCTACAGGACGATAAGGATAAAATTTTTGTCACTTTACTACATAACGTCAAAAACTATAATATTGAAGTCGACAGATGTGGAAATGGATTATGTCACAAACAAAGTCTATTGATAAAATTGATGTTTTCATTAAGCGCAATTATTCATTAGTAGTGTTTGCCGTAGAACATTTGAATAATCAATTTACATTGTAATTTGGATCCTTTTAGTTCATTAGGATTTAAGCTGCTAACCAATGATGTGTTATGTTAAATACAAAACGACTGTTTAGTTGATGATAGCACATTACGTATAAAACGTACGGTGTGTGAGTTTTCGGTGGACCGTTGCAGGAGGACAAGCGAATTAATTAATTACATCTATCTATCAATTATTACCAAGCCAGCTTGTCGCGCGTGAGATCCCCCTCATTAGAAAGAAGGGGTGGGGGTACTGGATCTCCTAGGCCAATATATAGATAGATATAGTTACTTCAGGTAAATTTAAATAACTATCGGGATGCATCATTCCCACCCGCGGGAAAGGTGGCTGTCCTCCAGTCGACCACAGTCTCACCTAGAGTCTTATAATAGAAATTGAAGCTGTACTGAAGTTGCTTGTTGTGGGGGGCCCAGTGGTGGTCCACACTTTAGTGACGAATAGCCACAAAAATTACCCCGAGTGCCATCAGTGCCACCTTTGGAGAGGTGCCCGGGAACTACAGATCATCAGGACACCTCGACGGCTAGCCAGTCCTCGAGGCACTGGACACTTCCGTCAGCATAGAATAGTAAAAAATATATTTAAGCGTATGATTATTATCGTTAGTAGACATAAAAAGGTTCCCACTGAGAGTTTGTGCACTGACATATATATAAAAAAGCCGGCCAAGAGCGAGTTGAACTCGCCCTTGGAGAGTTCCGTAGCAGGGTACCAAAAAAATCCCATATCTTTTCTTATAAAGGTTCCGTGGCAACCTATTTGCTAAAGAACCCAAAAAAGCTTTAGTGTTCAGTAGCCAAATGGACGACGGATAGAGATTATTAATTTATACATTTTGATTAAATTGTTAAAATTGTGAACCTATATGATGTATCTTGTAGCAAAAGGTCTGAGTATGATCTTGCTTTTAGCGCAAATAGTGCAGATGTGCGCACATCAGAGTCAAGTGTACAAGAGGGCAGGCTTTATTGCAGTTGATATATATGTTACCGGACAAACCAGATTTCAGAACAATCTACTTTTGCCTGGGCCGAACTAGTTCGTCCTAAATCCTATATTATAGAACAAAATATGGCGTTTTGTGCACGATGCAAGTGGCGAGGATGGGTACCGCACCCAATTGCACTGTCCCAAGTGTCCCAACTGTGCTGGTGGGGTAGTGCTTTGGTGCGGGACAATCGCAACTGTGGAGGTAGCGTCGTTCCCTTAGGGGCTGACAAGCCGTCTAGGTGACACTTATTGCACTCACGGTGGTTTTTGTGGGTATTGGACACTATGATGTGCCACGAGCCCTACACACCTCTGGACCCTACCCAGGGCCAGTGAAGGCGCGTAAATGTGCTACCCCGCGTCAAAAAGAAAAAAGGATAGACCAGTTTAAGCTAAACAAAATATTTTATTCATCCTGATATATATACTGCTCCTGTGTTGAGTACAATTCACACCTGGGTAGCTGATTCTAAACGTGTGAGTCAGAGCTGCGGAGACGCCAACAGGTCTGGCCGTCCAAATTAAGTCACAAATCCGGACATGATCAAAAATGCACTCATCAAGGGTTGTAGTTGCCAAACTCATTCAAACAATTCATATGTTATCGCATACCGCCTATTCCCCAGGTCTGGCCCCGTGCGAGTTCTACTTATTCCCGAATAAAAAGAAATGGTTACGTGGCAGAAGATTTTCTTCAAATGATGGAGTCATTGCCTCCGTAGACGAGTATTTTGAGGGGTAAGAGAAAACATTTTATCAAACTGGTGTAACGGCATTGAAGAAGCGCTGGACAAAACGCATCGAGGTAGAAGGAAACTACGTTGAGAAATAAAATTGTTTTAAATAGTTTATTTTTTTTCGTTCGGATACTTATCAATCACCCTTCATAGTAGGAAACTTTTCAACTGAATATCGTATTAAGAAACGAATTTTTCTTTTCTAACGTTTTACATAATATTATTCTAATAGATTGATCGCTGATCCAATGCAGTATATTCCGCGTATATTATTTTATAATAAAAAATTACTTGTTTAATTTTTTATGGTATTGGGTGGCAAATGAGAAAATTTATGATGACAATCAACGCCTATAGACGTCCGCAGATTCGTTGCCCGACTCTCCTCCTCACCTCGAAAACCGCTGGAAACTTGACAGGATAGCTGTCAATTTACAAGTAACATGTGAGCGAGATGTTGTACCTCTCCAGTCATACCGGCCCAATTCGGCTACAGTGTAGCGTAGCACTACAAATTACAAATATAATGTACAAATGATAACCCGCATTATATTTCACGTCTCTGTTTATTTCACTAATAAATATCCAATCCGATACGACTTGGTATATAGGTGGCGGTATGTCTATAGGTGGCGGTAGTCACTATCCACCTACTCGTTTGCCCCTACCTCATAGAAAGGGTACTTTGTCGATGTCGCTGATTAAAATCGATTTGAAGAACTATTGCTCAATAACAGCAAAGTATAATTTGTAAAATAAACAAGTAAGAGTTGTACTGCTGCCCTCCCTTCCCAACTCCTCCTCACTCCCTTCCGGTAGTGTTCATTGTGTTTGTTGTTCACTTTCATCATTCGAGAATATTTCGAAATTTTTGCATTATTTCTTGTAGTCATTTTTAAAATTGAATTATGCCGTGCGCTCCTGCGTAATAAAAATTAAAATTTGGAAAAATAAACGTTAAAGTTTTACGAGTGAGCTATGAGAAGCAGACTCAAGCTTTTTTTCTGTAATTATTCGTTGTAGGCATGTAACATTTACTTCGAAAACTATGGAATAAAGAAATGATTTATGTCACATGTAATTAGCGATTAGTGGTGCATTAATTTAATTTGTGATTTTGGTATACTTGAGTATTACAGTGTAACTGCTAAGAAAATTATTTTACAGCGTTCTGCAATACCGGTGTTGGCTACTGACAATGAAATAAAATACTACGCAGAAATAATGAATACGCTCTGTTTTTTCGACAAGCGAAATATGGAAATAAAGCGACTCAAGGATGATGGTTCGTTGCTATTTCCTCATACTAGACGATATACTTATTTTTAATGTCGACGACGTAGCATTTTGGTGATTACCTACGTCCATTAACATTGATATAGGAGAGTAGCTGTTATGTGAGTGACTATAAAAGTTATATTAAAATCACGTGTCAGGTATTATTGGAATGTTAAGTAGCTACTCGATACGTCATAAATCTTGACTGCGACATAATTGTTTCATGTCGATTGTTTCTATTGAAAACCTGTTGACATACATTCGTAAAATAATCTATGATTTTGAATAAAATGGACTGTGCAGGATATATTATAGTTGAAAAGTGCCCTCGCCGTTCCCTTATTATCCTATTCAGCGGATCCGACATGTCCGGACAGGAATTAGGCGCCAAACCAACGGCTTGACGTGCTCTCCGAGGCAGGAGACCGTAACACTTCCCAACTCCGGATTGTCGTCAGAAATTGAACAATATGGGACCCTGAGACCAATAACTGGGACTCGTACCCGGGCCCTCACAACTGTGGCTGAACATGCTTACCACTAGACCACGAGACGGTCTTGGGTAATAATAATTATATGCGTCTACTGCTGTTATGACCTCGTCGTTTGTAGAAAATTGATGACCTCCCGAGTGTCTTTTTAGGTTAGGGAACAGAAACAAGTTTCAGATCAGGTACACAAGGCGCCCCACCATGGTTCAAGCCTTGTCGTGGCGGTGGGGCTCAGTAGCCTGGGGTTATCCGAGACACCTTGGGCGAAGCCAATTGAACCGAGGAGGTGGCGGCTCTTAGTACCCCTCCTATAAGAAGAGGGGACTTAAGAGCAGGAGGAGGTGCCGCTCTTTGTACCCCTCTTATAAGAAGAGGGTACAAAAGAGCAAGAAGTGGCGGCGCATTTGCACACGGGGCAAGGGGCGACGATGGGAACCTCATCCCATTGCACTGTCCCAAAGTCGGTGGGGTTGTCCTGTGGTGCGGGACAACCCCATGTGTGGAGGTGGCGTCGGTCTCTTCGGGAGCTGACTTGCCGTCGAGGTGTCCTGATGATTTGTTGTTCCGGGGCACCTCATCAAAGACGGCACTGGTGGCACTTGCGGTGGTTTTTGTGGGCATTCGACACTATATAATGTGCCGCGAGCCCCACACACCACTGGACCCCACCCAGGGCCATTGAAGGCGCCTAAATGCGTTTCCCCGCGTCAACAAAAAAAAAAAAGGTAAACAAGGCGGATGCCGTAACATGTCAAAGCCACAATTGTGGTTTTCAGCTGTTGAGTACACAGACGTGAACGTGAAAACGGGCGGTATCTTGATGAAACAGGACTTTCCATGTGAGCATTTTTTGCACTCTTTTCTTTTATTTCCTCACCTAAACATCGTAGTAAGGCACAGTAGTAACCAAAGTTTATAGTGTCTCTTTTTGAAGATAATCAATCATAATTACACCCTTCGAGTGTTTAATGAATAATAATACAATGAAAAATAATGAATTGCGGTGATAGCTCCTTCTTATGGAGATACTTAATGACGGCACGCTGCTCATTTGCTCCATTTGCAGGAACTATGTTCGATAGCCTTGTAAAAAAAATCACATCTAATTATCGTACAAGTTTCGAACTTCACACAATTGACTTGTCTGAACTGAACCAAATAATGTGAGTAGCTTTGATTTTTAGAATTGAATGAATCTTTGTTCGACTGAGTACTTTTCAATCTACCATCATACAATAAAACTATTGTTACAGAATTTATCGCGGTTTATTTTAAGTTAATTATTTAGGTAGCTCGACGTTTCATCAGCTATACCGTAGCAATTACATTTCTGCTACATAAGCATTTTATAAAAAGTATGTCTGTCATATTTGACTGTAAAGCTTAATGTTCTCTGTATTGACCCTTTTTTCTTTTTGGCGATGGTAAGGATGGATATATTTAGGATGGCTGACGCAATCTGCCATCCCCAAATAATAATCGAATAGTTTTATCTTTCTAGCCGTGAACGGAACGTGGAATTTTAGCGGTTCTGGTAGCTGATGAACACTGGCGTTGTTATTTAGAAAATGGCGATTTACCGTTTACACGGATCATAGCGCGCTGAAGTGGTTTCTTTCTTATCCAGGTCGTTCAGCACGTTGGACAACTAGATTTTCTGAATTCTACTTTGAAATTAAACATCGTTAAAGTACAGATAATGTTATACCTAACGCTCTTAGTCGTTCTGTTCAAGTAGATACCATATTCTCAATTGTAGATTATAAAGGTTCGGATAAATGGTTTCATAATATATATGATGGTTATACTAATAAACCAACAATTTTTCCATATTTGCAAATAAAAGGTAATTTAGATTAACAAAAAATAAAAATAACTTAACTTCAGAGTTTGATTGGAAAGAGGTCCTCCCAAAAGAGCATAGTCAGCAGATTATCTCTAACAATCATGACATTCCTAGTGCAGGTCATTTATAAATTTATAAAACACTGAAGAGACTAAATTGACATTATTTTTGGCCTAAAATGCATAAAGATATAGCAGATTATGTTAACGACAGTTCTAAGTGTTCGGAGTATAAGTCGCAAAATCTAAAAAAAGAAAAATGTTAGGGGACATGGGTAGACCTAGAAATTGTGTGCGGCCATGGCAAGTAATTTCTGTCATGGATCCATTATCCACTTGTAGGAAGCAAAATATTTTTATTTTAGTAGTCACTTATTGTTTTCTCTTATGCGACGAACTGTTGTTAATACAATTAATTGAAGAATATATATTTTTAGTACATGGGGTTCCTCAGACTGTAATTTTAGATATTGGTTCTCAATTTATAAATAATGACTCTATAATTCTTATCAAAAGATATAATATACCAAATGTACATTTTAATCCCCGTTACATTCCTCGAGTAAATACTGTAGAATGTTATAATGGAACTACTTTGACTCGCATTTCAACATTTGTTAATGATGATTACAGATCTTGGGATGTACTTTTGCCTCAAATTCAATTTGCTATTAATAGTGCCGTGAATGAGACCACTGGTTTCACTCCTTCATTTTTGGTGTATGATAGAGTATTGGTATTTTGCGGTACACACTATCTTGCTTCCGAAAATATAGAAAATTTGATTTTCGCACCGCGTGATTGCTATGCGGAAAATTTAGGTGGGTCAGTTGAAATATTTAATCAAGTTCAGTTCCGGTTGTATTATTCACACTTAAAAAAATGTGAGAGATATAATTTGCGCCGTAAATCGGTTGAATTTAATGACTTAGTCTACAAGAAAACTTATTTTCCGAGTGACAAGACATTTTACATAAAAATTAGCTCTAAACATATTGAGTGTAAAATTGTGAGATTTTAATGGAACTTGGTATATCAAGGACTTAAAATTATCAGGATCCATGATAAATAGTTTTTTTTTGTATATAGTGTTACATGTGGTTACTGTTACTCTCTAACAATAGTTGATGCATTGTCTATGAAATGCACATTTTGTGGACGTTCATGAAAAAAATATTATGTATTAGAGTATCCTACAGTTTTTTTTTTACTTAGTAGCTGTGAGTATTTTCAAAAGGACGAGGTGTAACTAACGCAATTAGCATGTTATTATGATTGTAGTGATGTTTTAAATTTGGATGTAATATGAAGATATGATCTCACCATAAACTTTCAAATATTGAATATAAGGAATGAAGAATAATAAATATATGTATATATATATATATACATATATATAATGGACCATCCAAGTTGCGGCCGGGAGACTCGGACAGCTACGCAGATAAGACTTCATACCCTCTCTATTTTACTAACCCTTATTAAAAACTGTATTAACTCTGGTGTTGTTTCTGATATTATTTTAAGTTTGTTCCTAATTTTGAATGTGAAAAGATCATGAAAAATAAATGTATTTAAAAATTGAACTAAACCTCTTATAGTCCCTTTACCCCCACTGTGACCTCTTGTATATTAAAATTAGCATAAATTTTAACAATACAACAACCGTGGTCATGGGTGGACTGTGATATCAGATGTCCTGATGTTACAAAATATTAAGCCCTAAGAATAATAATTATTATTAGTTCCGACTAGCGCAAACAGTACCAATTACATCTTGCTGTCTTGATGTATTATGTTTAGTTTTCGATCAGATTATGTTTATCACTGGGTCCCAAGCGGAGGGAAGAACCCAGCCATCTTCTCTGTTGATATTTGGATATCTTTTTATCCATGAGTTCAAGCCGTATGAAAATCCGTTCAGTAGATTCTGAGAAATCCGATCACATACAGACAGATAGCTTTTCGGGACTACGAATGGTAATTTATGTATCGATTGTTTGTATTACGTATCAGATCGCAGCTTACACAAATGCATAAGTTAGGTCAAGGTAGTTTTGCGGTAATTTTCATTGCATTGCATCCAAATGTATTTTCTGTGTAAATTTTGACCTCTCTTAGCAACTTTTTCACATAAAAACATGTACTTCGTTTTATCTGACAATAAGCACACACAGCAGATTAGGTACATTAACTCAGTTTGTAGAATCCGGAGACCAAACAATAAACAGCAATATTTCTAATATCTTTTTTTTGTTGGCGCGCATTTACGCACCTTCACTGGTCCTGGGTGGGGTCCAGTAGTATGCGGCGCTCGCGGCACATAATATAGTGCCGAATACCCACAAAAACCACCGCGACTGCCACCAGTGCCACCTTTGGTGAGGTGCCCCGGAACAGCAAATCATCGGAGCACCTCGACGGCAAGTTACCTCCTTAACTGATCACTATATAATTAGTAATCTTCTTTAACCTGTTCTAATTGAGTGACATTAACTTCTTAGACCTTGTACGAGGGGTGATTGATAAGTATCCGATACGTTAAAGAAGGCGAATGCAGGTTCCCTTTCTGATAAACATCAACTCCTATCCGTCCATAAATGCTAAGGGTGACAGATGTCCCCTTGGTGTGGTAAAATGCGATGTGTAGTAATAAATTGTGTCTAAAATGCTCAGCAGAATCTGAACGATATCTCAGAAAGAAGGTGGTGAACGGTGGGTCGTTGATTAGTCAGTGAATCATGTGTTCATGATCCTCTCGATGAGGCAAACGTTCACATAGCGCCGAGGCTATTGAATGGGGCGTGAGCCGCCCCCGACGTCAGAATCAGGGTAGGAAGGTCTTCCCGATCCCTCTGGCCATGATTATAATAGCTACATTAGCTGTTACAAATACTCCCATATCGGGGTGCATCTCGCTCATCTGCGGAAGGGATTGTGCCCCTCAATCGACTCCAAACCTTGTCTCGTCACCTAACGAGCACTCATAGTCGTTGAAGTGTATTGGGCATCTCTTCGCTTCCGCAGCGTAAGTTTAGGTCCGGAAAAAAGTGGCTAATGGACATGGTCTATATTTAGACATTCGAACCGATTAGCGATCCGATCCGCCCCATCTCCATCCGTTAATTGCGAGGACCAAGTTATACACTAAAACCTTCCTCGGTAATCGCTCTATCCACGGGTGGAAACCACATGAACACAAATCTATTCAGTAGATCTTGACAAAATCAAAACTCAAAAAAGAGAGCTTTATAAATTAACTCATGGTAAGATGAGTTTCAATTATCCTTAGAGAAATTAATAACATTTACTAAGACGAGATAAGATCAAAGTCTTGTCTGCAGGAAACATCAAACTTTTATCATATCGGTTTAACAAAAGCTTACAACGCAGGTGTGCATTAAAACTTAGTTTTACTCTATGAAATGTAGAGCAGATCTACTTGTATAATGTACTTTAAAATAAATTGGAACCTTAATGTTGTATATAATTGATCAGCGCCAGTATATGCTATAGTTATATGTCCATACATTAACATCTACATGTTATATTATATATATGCAATTATATTCCTACGGAACCGGGCACAAAAGGAATAAGAACTTTTCACATTTCCTTGCCAACCCCATCTCAACGCCACCAGTAACAATATTACTTTTCTGTATAAAAATTTACAGGTAATGGAATATTCGTGAATTCCAAGAACGTGCTGGATTTTTTAATCTCCTATGGAGAATTTTTTTTTAAATATTGAAAACTGGGTATTGTGAGATTTCCATATAGGTATTTATATAGAAATTATTACCTTAAATTTTATTAACACTACTGCAGAATATCTACGGTCTACTCTCATAGATTAAAATGAAAAAAATATATGTTGGATTTAATTAATGAACCTTAATAATAAGAATATAAAAATGACCGAATCCAATGAGGGTTCAGTCATAGTTTAGATTTATTAATGATATTTATAAAAACTGAGTAGTAGTTTATCAAAACAAGGGAGAATCTCCTCTGGGATTGCTTATAATAACCTAAGCATACTTCAAAAATTTAAGTTACGGTCATACGAGTACAATAAACGATTTTTTAGTAAAAGGGCAGTTCTTGGAACGTGGGTCACAACGCCTTAAAATATTCAGAGGTTCGGTTCATCACCATCTCATTCGTAACACTCTTGACAGCTACGTCGTTGTTTACATGTCAACCACAGAAGAGAAGAGAAGAGAGGTCTGCGACGTCAACATTCATTCGGAAGAAATCACTGAATTAATAAAAGCACAAACAATGGTTGGAAATAATCGCCTAACACAGAAATCAAAAACATCATTAAAGTGTAAACAACTGACTTCTAATAAGGAGGGGGTTGTCTATTCAAATGTATGTGCTTCTTGTAGGCGTGTTATGCCACTACGTGGTCAACTTTAGGCCGATTTTAAACCTTATTTTTTATATAACTGCCAGTGGGCACCCCCAAAACATATATATTCTACTTTTAAAAATAGCAAAAGCGCAACGATGAAATTAAAAATAGCAATATCCACAAAAAAAAATATTCATAAAGATTCAAATGTTATTGTGACATTTGCAAATTATTATGATAGACATCGTCTTCTGTTACTGAGCTGATGATGGAAGGCAAATAAATGTTTGGAACGTTAAGTGCTTACGTCAAGTAACATTTTATAGGTATATTTAAGCAACTAATTGTCTTTCATAGTCTCAAACGCTGATAGAAGATAATTGACAGTTGCTGCATTACAGCCTTGTCTATGTATTACTTAATTAGATAACACATATACATTATTATGATTATTTAATGAATTTTGTCGCGATTCTTGTGATTTAAGTGTGAAGAGAATCACCGTAATAAACGAATAT
>JAFELO010000778.1:0-21123 GCA_017140195.1 Eumaeus atala
ATATATATATATATATATAATCAATTATTGATTCGAGTAGTAAAGTCTTGGCAGAACTTATCAATTTTCCTCAATCCAATCCGCGATATCGCATGACGTGACGCTAAATCACACGATAACGCGTGGTATTGTGAATTCTTGATAAATCCATGCATACGTAACGCGCTGCTCGGCGGAGCACACGTGTGCATATGAATTTATATTTCACATGAGCTGAAAATTCTGCAACATGCAATAAAGTTACAAATATTACTGAATTGTATATTGGAGTTTATTTTTTAAGTAGGAATATTACGGGCCTTGGTCTAAAAAGATACTTGTTTGAGATAGTGCCACGCTGCTTTGCATATTTTTATCTATTCTTTATTTTCTTACAGGATTTTTGTACAAAAAAATTACAATCCTATCCTATAGTATACTAGACCATACTGTGTGGATAGGGTAAAAGAGGGAAACGCATCTACAGAAACATTAATTATGTGGATGTCAAGAGTCGTTGGTAGTCACCAGCTCTGATTCCTCTTTTGCGCTCTAAATATCTTAGTATTAATATTTTATCAATAAATAAAAAAATGACAAAAATCGTGAGAAGCAGTCACGCTCAGCGTAACGGATCCCGTTATAACTCGTTTATGTCGCTTACGTCTTTCTTCACTCAATAGACACGATGTTTTTAAGGAGTAAACTCCGGTGGCGTATTGGAGCTGACACACATATTTTAAAACTTGAATATGTTTTTATTTTGTTCACAATTCCTCGTTGGTTCAGTAAGCATGTATGGTTAGTACATAACACATGTGCCCCTAATTCAAGTTCTCACTTTTATACAATAGGGGGTCAAACGAGAAATCGGAGTCTTTTTACTACTACCGACGCCCATAAATATCCACATAAAAACAATGACGAAGTGTTGTCCCCCTTCCCCCATAGTCCACCAGCTACTTACAAACTGCACGATCACTAAACATGTCACCGTACAACGGTTTTACGTGAGCGAGATGTACCTCCCCGGTAGTGCCGGCCTAAATATGCAACGGTCATATCGGATAGCAGATGTAGCGTCATGCGCCAGGCATGGCACTACCTCCTCCTATGCAGCATGGCACCACCTCTTCCAGAAAGTTTACAATATTCATGAGCAATACTTTAATTTTGTTGTAATTTTTATATATTACGTAATAGCATATATGTACATCGTTCCCAGAATTATATAGCTTTAATTGTTGAACGTCGTATATGTTCGATAATTCAAGCTATTATTTTTTTTATGCCACATTGTATAAAATGTATACATTTTTTAGAGCGGCTTACATTCCTATTAATATTTGTGTGACGTAGTGACTCCATTTGTTCCTTGCCCTTATCAGGTCATTATTCCAGTTCACAGCTGATACATTCGTTTACACACACGGGACACGAATAGCGCTGAATTTTTGTTTACAACTTTCCCCGATGTTCTGAGAGCAACGGGTAAATACTACAAATTTATGACTTTTTATCCTCACTTTTTAAGAGTTTTTTTATATCCACATATATGTCTATGAGTATTATATTTTTTACACATACACAAACTCACATACACACACACACACACACACACACACACACACACACACACACACACACACACACGCACACTCGTCTTCGCGCCAGCTCCCTAATGGGGTAAGCAGAGAGAACGCGATGCGATCCTTACATACCTGCCTTGCTTCCTCCACATTCATTACTCTGTTCAACCACACGCGCCGGTTAGGAAGACTCCTGACACCAGCTTCGGACGGTACCCGATATTATTCAAATCCAGTTCTGTAAAATCAGACAGTAAAATAACTAAAGATAGTCACTAATTTAGAGCCTTACTCTGATATTTTTATATAGAATCCAATTTGTTTTTTTAAGTATAGGGGAGCAAACGAGGAATCGGAACATTTTCACGACTACCGGCGCCCATGAATATCCGCAAGACTACTATGTACATGCATCTTCGGTTCCCACTACCCTCAAACCCGTCTTACTCACAAACTGCACGAAACGCGACTCTGAAGATGTAATTTTACGGCGGTATTATGTGAGCGACAGGTACCTCCCAGGTCTCATTGGCCCGATTCGACTACAATGTTGCGTGGCACTACCTCTTACTGACACTTATTTTATGGAACAAAAAGCCTTATAATCGGTGACCTTAGAGTATGCAGTGGTTTTTAAGCCAACATCTTCGAGCTCGTTGCGTCTCTATACCAAATTTAATGTTACATTCTGCGGGATCTGGCGGTATGCATGTCCAGTCTCAGTCCCTAGCTTCTGGGCTCGAGTCTGGGCCGGCCCAAAGTGTTATTGGGATTTTTGAATTTCTCATGACAGTCCGAAGTCAGGAAGTTGGCCGTGTCACACCCCCGTACCTCGGAGAGCACGACGAGCTGTCGATCCTGCGCCTGGTTTCTCTCCAGTTTAGAAGAATTCGGAAACAAGGAGTGCACTTGTGCCTGCGCTCACGCTTGTGCAATATAGTACCCTGCACAGTTGGCTCGTCTCGATAGAGATGGCCGCTGTAGCCGAAATGCGGCCAGTACGACATTGTTTTACCAATATTTTCAACCAAATCCGTAACGTATTATAGGAACAACACTTTCACGCGATATTCTTTTTTTGAAATTGATTCAAACTCCTATAATTGAGATATATTTCAAATGATCGCTAACCGAAGTACTACCAAATGTATGCTTAATGATATGTGATTTTTTATATATAGAGAACATAGTGATTAAGTTATAATAATTATTTTTAACTATCTGCTGACAATGCTCAGTCCGCTGCTAGTTATATACATCTATATACCTATATACACATGATATTATGAATTTTAAAATTACTTAGTATTATTATTTTATGTATAAGTTTTAAATGTTTTATTTTTATTTATAAAGCACGCCCCCGTCTCCAAGGTACATAATATCTTTCACATGCTGGTTGCCTGGAAGATGTTGCTTTAATGGTCGCCCAATTGTACATTTATTTTTAAATTAATTATCTTGTAAGCAAATTCAACTGGTGTGTGCAATAAAGTTTTATTTATTGTTATTTAATTATTTCTGTACATAATTTTCTAATATGAAAGTTTAACTGTATTTTATTTACTTTAATTCACTTTTCTTGTGATTAGTTTCCAAAGAGAAGATACATAGTATTTTATTATTATAGCAATGCTGCACGGAGTGTGAGTTTCCGAGGGCCCGTTGTGGTAAATGAGAGTGAGAGATGAAATGAGAGAGATGAACGAGGGCAAGCTTCTGCATAACTTTTACAAGCATGTATAGGGGCGTCTGTAACATCACCATAGGCTTCCAACTGCTCGACTGTCCGACTATGAAAATACAGAACTGTACAAATTTTTATTCACATTGTTAGCACTATTAGTGAACGCAAAAACGATGTACATTGTTTACACGAGCGCCGCCATTTCTCTTCGCCAACTCGGATGGATAGCGCATTAATAGCGGCAGGGATCAACGCTGCACCAATTACGGATTTATCAACGCATGACAGTGTCACTGTTGCGCTCTGTACTGTTATATATAGCCTAGCACCCCTTTATGCGTGCCAATCACTCTCGTTTTGCAAGCCGGACAATTCTTTCCACAGGCTCCCAACCCATGCCATTATACGACAGTCTTATTCCAACATCCACCATAGACGGCTGTCTCAAGATTATAACTGACTTTAATTTTTTTAAGGCTCATAACAGTACGGTTTGTGGGTACCCGGTGGCCATGTGGAAGGGGGGGGGGGTGATGGGAGGGCAACGTATCTGCGTAACAATCATACGAATGCCCATGGGCGTCGGCTGTCATCAAAAGGCTCTGATTCTACGTTTGCCCCCTTATACTATGAAAAAAGGAAAAAAAATGTACGGTGTAGATAGTGAAAATAGACTCCTACAGCTTGAGCTGTGAATTTCTTAACGAGTTCAATTCGATTTCACATTGTAGCATTGCAGAAGTGTTGCGCTAGCATGGCTGCAGAGATACTGTAGAGTGTTAACTATGCTGATGTCGCTCAAAATAAATAGAAAACTGTACCAAATTTTATGCATGTCTTTACAATTGAAAGTAAAAACGAAATATGCATTGTTATGCCCGTTGAGCTACTGCAGGTTTGTGGTAGCTCAACGTGCTGTGTTGGATGTTACTCTGTCCTACAGAATTTGTATCGAAGTCATAAGTCAGAGCACTAAATTATCCGATATCACGCGACGAAGTGAGTCTCACACTCAGAAGAATAGATGACAGATGGTCCAGTAAGGTTCTGGAGTAGAGGCCGCGTTTATAAAAACGAAGTGTTGGTCGACCGTTCACCAGGTGAGAAGACGATCTCCGTGCATTTGTCGGTCCGGGATGGATGCGAGTAGCAGGAGATCGGTCGTCTTGGCGCTCATTGAAGCAGGTCTATGTCCAGCCCCTGCTGGACCGTGGGTCTACTGACCGATAAGGGCTGATAATGATATGCATTACTTACATAAGTGTGCACTTTTCTCTTCACAATTTTTTTTAAAATATTTATTTCATCATAAGATTAAGACAGACTTATTGTGTATTAAAAAAAATATAAACTTAACTCTAAATCCCTTATATAATATAACGAATGGATAACAACACATAATAATCTTTTGCTATTATCCAAATTTAAAATTAGAACTAACAACATTAGGTATAAAAAGAAAAGTTCAGCTTTATTACATTTAGTGTCCATCATAAATCCTCGTCGGAGAAATTCTTTTCCAACACATTCTATAAGGAGATGATATAAATCTTCATGTCGGTTGCATATTGAACAGTTAGAGTTGGTTATTTTATCCATTAGGAAAAGAAAATCATTAGGTGGAGTGTGATTGGAACGAATGCGAAAACAGAGCGTTACATTTCTTTTGCTGCTTTTCGTTTCCGAGAACCTGGGTAACTCAAGGTAGGTAAGGTTTGTTAACAAAAGTCCTATACCAAATACGAGAGTTCTTTGAAATTTGTTGGAAGTATTTATCACATTCCTCATAAAAAGTTTTTTTAATAGATCTTACAAAAGCAAGAGCTAAATCTTTAAAGCAAGAATTTATGCTGATCGGTTTATGCTGCACCTGCCAAGGCACCGACCACTTCATTGCCGACAATACCAACATGTGATGGTACCCATTGCAGACAACCGTCAACCCCATTATGAGTTAATTCGTAATACATTTAATAATGAGATAACCCTGAGACCTGACCCATTTACCTTTAGTACATGAACTCAGCTGAAGCAAGCCACTTTTAGAGTCAGTCACAATAAGGATGTGCTTGTAAGTGGTGCTCCTTATATAAGCCAGTGCTTCAAGAGTGCCTATTAGTTCAATGTTCATAATCGTAAGGTTAACATTATCTATACGAAATTGAGACTTTATTTTAGACACAGAAGTATAAAATGCGCAGTCCCTATAACCTAAAGATTGTGAACCGTGTATATAAATGTGGACCTAGTTGCTACACTTGGTTGCAATAAATTTTTCGCTGGCTATCTTAAGTTCCCCTGACTCTCTACTTCTAAAGTGACCTCACCTAAGTTAATATTTACATGAGGAATATGATACTTCCGGGTAAAGACACACAACTTTTACTTAAAGCTAATCATAAACCAAATTCATTTAATTTTTTCAAAATACACCAAAGTATCCTTAATCAGGAATATAGATTCCTTAACATCATTTTTAATAGAGTAATATACAAAATCATCGGCATACTGAATAATTTTCAAAGCTCAACATACTACAAACTTTTAAAGTAACAATATTAAACAAAATAAGCGACATAGGGTCCCCCTGAGGCAGACCATCACGACAGGTTAAACAAATTAGTAATTTGTTTACCATTCATCAACTGAAAAGTAATTATCCTATGTATAAGGAATTCTCCGATATATTTACAGATACGTACATCCACTCCGCATCCTACAAGACGCTCAGTAAGTACCTAAGCAGACACACCGTTACATGCGTCCATAATATCTGTAAAAGCACATAAGAGATACTTTTTTTGAATGAAACTTATTTCTACATCGATTCACAAACGAGACAAAGCATCTGCGCAGGATCATCAATCTCCACAGGCTTCGATGGAAAGCAAATGAATAAATAGGTGTAGGGATCGACTATGTATCAATTACAGCTTAACAAATGCAATACACGTGCACGATGTAGATACGATTGTTGTTGGTGACAATGGCCTACAGATTGTACAGAGAATTTCTCTTTCGTAAACATTTTGTTGCGTGATAGAAGATGAATTGGGCACGATTTCAGAGGTACGTATCTTAGTTCTGTTGTCGCGGTTTGTGCGGCTTATAATTTTTTATATTTGTTAGTTCTTTATGTCATGTTTCATCATCATCATTATCAGCGCTTATCGGTTCACTGCTGAACATAGGCCTCTTTTAATGAACGCCAAGACGACCGATCTCCTGCTACTCGCATCCATCCCGGACCGGCTACCAGACGGAGATCGTCTTCCCGCCTGGTGAATGGTCGACCAACACTTTGTAAACGTGGTCTCCACTCCAGAACCTTTCTGTCCCATCCGACATCTGTTCTTCTGAGTGTGTGACCTTATTCTCTATATGCCATATTTATTTTCTATCAAATACTGCTTGTCTTAAATATATTGACTCTCGTCTATAACTTCTAATATTTATGTGGAATCTTTATAATTAGCCTCCGTGTCAATATAATATATTATAGATTTATCGTGTCGATACTGATGCCAATTTAATTGTTATAGTCAATAATACCAATACGTTAATTAACTATTGAATGCACGAACTATTCTTTATTCTGCACGTTACAAAAACATAATATAACAAGCGATCTTCTGAATTAAACCTTTTTATTAATACGTGAAGAAGAAAATAATTGTGCGAACGGAGGTATCTGAAATATGTTTCAGTTGAATCTTATATGGAGAAGGTGTGTAGGATCCTCCCATGCAACGGAATTGCGCCGGCACAACCGGGGGGATACCCCTCGCTCTCTTGATACCGCCGTAAATTGACACCTACTTTGTCGCGTTTCGTGCGGCTTGCGTGTAGCTGGTGAGGTACTGGGGAGGGGGGGGGGGGTGAAAATGAGGGCAATGCATTCGAAATTAAATCTTCCTCTTTAGGATTCCGTAGGTAAATGGAAAAAATGTTATCTTTTTAGTGTCGTTTATCCGTCAGTCGGTCCGTATGTCACAGACTTTTTACTCTGAGATTATGGATACGGCGTTACAAATGCTGTAGTATGATTTTGAAAAATGAAATCACTAAGATGTTAATGAACCATAATTAAAAAGAAATGTTGGAAAGTAGCAATCCAATTATGGATATATTCCTTCCAAAGTAAAAAGTGTTTCCCCCTCACTAACATTTAAAGTAACGAAAGGTAAATGTAAAAAAAAATATTGGGATTCAATTCGATAAAAACTTCAAACGTAAATTGGTTCGAATAAAATTAACGCCGATGCTTTAGGATTTCAATCGTCTTTCTGCTTCATTTAACAAAAAAAATAATGATGAGTACGAAGTGTGGCGGTTGTAGTACTCACATCTACGACATGATGCTTGTGGAGTGTACGTAGATAACATGTAAAAAGTTGCAACGCCTTAACTGTTTGAATGTTACAAAGCAGAAGTTGCAAGCATTTTCGCAAGAATATACATTTTTTAATAGTAATCGGAGCCTCTCGATGACTACCGACGCCCATTGGCATTCACGTGATTATGACGCAAATGCGGTGCTCTCCTAACATCCTCCTCCCCTAATTGCCCACCAGCTATTCACAAACCGCACGACACGCTACAGCGGCGCTGTCACTTTACGGCAGTGTATTAATGTATTAAGGGAGCTAGAGGTACACAGTCGTGCCGGCCCAATTCCATTACATAGGAGTATGTATACGTGCCACTACCTCCTCCTATTCAACACGGTACAACGTCTTCCCGAATATAGAACTAATAGGGTATGTCAAGAATGTGCAATTGTTGACCACAGATGGACGACAAAATACACCGATCCGAAGTAAAGTAATAGCAGATGCGACATACACAACAATCAGTTACGTGAATACTAAGCGTAGCAGCCACAATGAAAATGTACAAGTAATTACTAATAATGAGAGCACAGTGCTGCGATATATAGGAAGTACGCGAATTTAGAGTAGAGATGAATCATCGGATGGAAAGACAGAATAAAACAGATAATATGAATTACTTTGTGGTAGGTTCATGGGAACTGAAACGGAATTGCGCGAGACTCGTGTTATAACGTCAAGAATGGAACATAAACAAGATAAGGTTTTGTTGTTGGAAGCAGAATTTAGACACCTGAATGACAAAAAAAGCGGCAGTATCGGCCGAGCATGAATGATTGAGATGAAGGTCCCTTTAATTACTCTTGACCTGTTTCCAGCACTGTTGGGAAAAATGATGAACAGGTAGTTGCAAACCAGAGACGATGATTGTCAATGAAGAAGAAAACTTTAAAAATACAAGTCAGGAGGAGGTTAGTAATAGTAATAAAAATGACGTTCTGGAACATTTGGAAAAAAGAGAGGAAAACAGGTAAACTGAAAAAAAGTTTTAGAGAGGAGGATAAAACACAGGAACCGAAAGGAGAATGGACTGCAATAAATAGATAGAAAGCTGTAACAAGTAGGAAGTGTCTCACCCAACTGGGGAAGTGAAGAAAGATGGTCTTCAAGCGTTAACTGAGATAAGTATACAATGAACTGAGAAGTCGTAGTATTTCCAGGTGTGGCGGCTGCGGTAGGATACCACGCACTGCAGTCATCTGGTAATCTTATGGAATTATATATGCAAAAATGTTTGAGAGAATACAAAAATTGAGAGAATATTTATTTTTTTAAAGAACTATGGAGTGTATCCTTTCTCTCCACTGAAGTACACAACTCTATTTATATTAGGTATGGCTGTATGTAACGAGTTGAGGGTCAGAAGGGATCTTGTAGTGGTTTATTACATCTTTAAAGTACTAAGAGGGAAGGAGCATAACGCGGATATACTGGCGCGAATAGGATAGCAGGGGCCAAACAAGTACGTATGGCGACGGCTGGGCGCCTACTTTGGTGGTGGCAAACGCTCGAACAGGTTTTCCCGAGGAGGCGCTGGTGAATTATCAATAACATAGCGGATAAGTGAATTCTCAAGGGTGTCTAAGTACACTCTGTGTAGTAGATGTTAAATTATAGGAATAATTATTATAAATTATTCATTTGAACATGTAAACCAATTAGCAAATGTCACTTGTGACAATTTTTTATTTTGCTATTTATAACATATTCTTTGCCATCGCATTAGGCATACACCGAAGGGATAGTTTTTATTTGCGAGATAAAATAAATAAAAAAAAAGGATCGATTTGTTGCTTTAAGGGATATAGAACGGCTTTTTGTTTGCTGCTGCGGAACTATTAATTGGGGAGTCCGACTCGTTCCTGGCGGGTTTTTATAGTAATTTGAACGAAGTATATTTTCTTTCGGATCAATAGTATTATTAATTAACTAAGTATGCATTTTCCTTGCCTAGGTTTCTTTATTAACTATAAAGCAGTAAGAAATCAGCAAGGCATTGAATTGGGCACAACTTCTGAGATGAACCGCTCACAGAATACTGTTTGTATAGCTGTTTTGTCGTGTTTCGTGTTGTTTGTGAGCTTTCAATGGCCCACGAGGGGAAAGCGAGAAGGAGGTTGATAAGTCTGTATACTAATTAATCACATGAACGTATGCGTCGGCGTCATCATAAGCCACCGACTGTTCATTTGACCCATAAAATATAAAATAATTATTTCGATGGTGTAGATTGTTATGCTTGTCATGTGGTTATTGGCCTCCAATGACCTGTGATCGGGTCTGCTCCTTAAGAAATGATTCTGAAGTGAAAAGTGTATAAAGATTAACGCTGGTATTGCGTTGCACCGCTTTTACACTTCATATTTCACCATTTAGTGTTGACATATGACCGAGACATTTGTAAAACTTCTGAGATCTTCTGGATTCTAAAATCTATACTAATATTATATTTATAAAGAGTAAACATTCGTTTGTTTATCTGCATTAAGTAAACACCGAAACTACTGGACCGATTTACATTTTCTTCAATATTATGAGACCTTCAACAGTGCGATCAAGATGTGAAATAAATATCAAAGTAAATCCTTATTTAGCTGCATAAATTGTTGACAAGCAACTGTCTCAACGTACGTTATTTTGTCGTAAATTTAATTACTTGTCTTCGTAATGAGTAATGTTTACCACCAGGCCGAAATTGAAACTCCTAATTTTTATAAATCAATTAATTTTTAGTATATTTCATGTAATAACTTAAACAGACCGCACTTAAATTCATCAAAGAGGTTTAATACAATTTGTTACATTCGAATAAACCCAAGATATCTTTAATTGAAAATTAATTATGAAATATCTATTCTCTCTATTTATGGATATCATACAGAATATTACTATATATCACTTCACTAAGTATTACTGTATTATTAAATATTACTATTAATTGGGTGTTTCTCTGTCCAACTGAATTCGTAATGAAGGCATAAGGCGGAGAAGTAGAAGAAGAAGAAGAAAGTATCCAATATCACGTGACGAATAGGCTTGCAGAAGTGGCAATGGGCTGGTACACACTCAGAAGAACAGATGGCAAATGGGCCAGTGAGGTTCTAGAGTAGAGGCTGCGTTTAGGAAAACGAAGTGTGATATTGCGCTGATATTGAGGACGATAATGATTATTGTAACACGCACATTTTACACAAGGCGTAGGCTTAGGAAAATCGAGCCGCGGCTCTTCAAAACTACGATATTGTAAATAGAAACTTCGGCACAAGTATTCGCCTTCATTCACAATTACACAGAGCGCTTACCTCTACCAGATGTATAGGCTCAGCGCTCACGAAAGATAACATAATTTATTAGAGGTATTTTTGTCACTTTTTTTTATAGAATGGGCGGCCGTGCGAGCAATCATAGCCTTTTTACGACTATCGACGAACATCCACATAACTACTATACTGCGTTGCCCTCCTTCTCGTTCCCCGAATGCGCCACCGACTACTCACACACCGCACGAAACGCGACGCCGTAGGTGTGTCGCTTTACGGCGACGACAACGTGGTCTTCTCACCCCCCCCTAGGGGGGGTCGAGGTAGCCGTTCCAGGACTTTTTGGTCCTCTGACGGCGGCTGCGGGGTCGCACCCCATAAGATGAGGCGGTCTTTTTGTCCGGCGCTATTGCCGGGTTTTAGGTATCAACTGTTTGTTGTTTTGTGTTTAGGGAGGGGGTTTACCTCGTGGCGCTCCCCGCCCGGTGCCGCCACGGGCGGTCGGCCCCTACCGGGTGAGATCGCCGGTTACCCCGTCGAAGGCCCAGCAGAGGGCCGCCAGCGATCAGAGGCGGCGTAATTCCGGATCGGGGCACGGCAGAGCACCCCTTTGGGTTACCCATTCTCGCACCGCATCTACATCAGGGAACCCCACTACGGGGACTTGGATAGAGACGGGAGAATATGGGGAGGGATAGGTTTTAAGGAAGACAACTGCTGTAATGTGAATGCAAATCGAAGATCGGGCGGCGCTGAGCACTGTGCGTCGCCACCCGGTCGCTCGATGTGTGATGTCAGGTTAAGTATTCTTCTACTGAGGACACAACATATAGAGCGGATGGTTCAGCAAATGTACAGAAGCGGTAGTGTGAGGAAGCGATGTGAAAAAGCGAAAAGCATAATGGTTAATGGTGTGATAGGCGTGAAATGAGATGAGCTAGACCAGTGGAAGAGTGAAACTAAAATGAGTGAGAAGAAGAGTCCCGTCCGGGGGAGGCCGAGCAGTGGTCGGCACCCCCTC
Organism: Eumaeus atala; assembly: GCA_017140195.1. Taxonomy (NCBI): domain Eukaryota; kingdom Metazoa; phylum Arthropoda; class Insecta; order Lepidoptera; family Lycaenidae; genus Eumaeus; species Eumaeus atala. The sequence goes on from JAFELO010000778.1 coordinate 11,928, forward strand.
CGACCGGTTCGCGCGGGTGGGATCTGGATAGGCGAGTTAAATGTGAGTGAAAGCAAAAAGACTAAGAGTTGATGCGAAATAGATGGAGCTATGATACAGTGGACGTGGTATGTTTTATTGCGTTGCGTCCCTTGGCAACGCCAAACGGTCCGGCGGCCTCCGGTGGTACGGGGCTATCTGCCTCAGCGTGTCCCATTGTGAGGCGTCGGCCTTGGCGAAGAGCTGGCTGGAGAGCCTTGCCGCAAAGGTGTCGAGGTCCTCCATTCTTGTGTCCCGGGCGATGGTCGCGTTTCTGACGTAGCGCGGCGCGTCCACCGCGCGGCGCAGCGCCTTGGTTTGCACCGCACGCAGCCGCCTCTTATGAGAGGCTGCTACGAGGTGGTACCACGCCGGCGCCGCGTACGTCAGACGCGAACGTACGTAGATCCTAAATAGTGTGATTTTGGTGGGCAGCGGCAGGAACCTCGACATCATCGGCGACAGCTGTGCGAGGGCCGCCGACGCGTCGGGCGTGAGCCCGCATCGTGAGGCTGCTGCCAATGGTGACTCCGAGGTACCTCACCTGGAGTGACCACGGGATGTTTTCGCCCCGCTGTGTGAGCGGCGGCGGTTGTGCGCCGCGGCGAGGGAACGTTATCGAATGTGACTTACCGGCGTTTACGGCGAGTCGCCATTTGTCTAGCCAGTCGGGCAGCAGGTCTAGGGTGCGCTGCAGTTTGGCGGCGGCATGGTCCTTCCGAAGAGACGTTTCCAGGAACGCCCTGTCGTCGGCGTAAAGGGCAGCAAGGGAGGCTCCGCTGGAAGGTATGTCCTCCACATACATGTTGAAGAGCGCCGGCGATATGCATCTGCCCTGGGGAACTCCGCCCAAGATAGGGCGGACGTCCGACTTACCACTCTTCACCCGGACGTAAAAGTGGCGGTTCGCCAGGAAGGCCCGCACGATCCTGACGAGGCTGAAGGGGGTCCGAGAGAGGCACAACTTGTGCAGGAGGCCCTCGTGCCAGACACGGTCGAATGCCTTCTCCATGTCCAAAAACACGGCCGCGGCGGCCTCCATTTTGTTCCTGGCGTTAGTTAGGTAGTGGATCACACGGACGAGTTGATGCGTGGTAGAATGTTCCGGTCGAAAACCGAATTGTTCGGGGCGCGGTGGCAGGTAGGGGGTGAGGTGCTCGAGGAAGAATCTTTCGAACACCTTGGACAGGGTGGAGAGGAGAGTGATGGGCCGGTAATGAGCGGCTCTACATAAACGCTTCCCCTGTTTGGAAATCATTATTACCTCGCCCGTCTTCCATCGCAAGGGATACTGCCCTGTGCGTAGAATCCCGTTGAACAGACGGGCGATTGCGGCAGCAGTTTTCAGGGGGGCGAGGCGGAGCGCCGAGTTGGGAACCCGGTCGGATCTTGGTGCTTTCTTTGGGTTGACTTTAGTCAAGGCTCGGCGGACTAGACCCGTCGAAAGGGTGAATTTGGGGGTGGTATGTTCCACGGCGGAGAAGAGGGGGCCCTTGTGGGCGAAGTACTCCCCTACCTGCTTTGCGACCGCATCCGTGTGATTGGCCGCGGCCGTGGGGAAGGGGGTGAAGACCTCTTCTAGATATCGGGCCCATCTTCGTGGTAGAGGGGGCGCGCGGGCTCTTTACCACCGGTGAGCGAGCGACACAGTTTGTGCACGGACGGCATGTCCTCGGCTGCCGAACTGAGGCGTCTTTCCCACGCGTGGACGTCCTGCGCCGCTAGGTCCCTCTTTTGGCCTGGGGACATCTGGTTTGCTGCCAGAAGCGGCGCAGTCTGCGCTTCTCGCGGATCAGGCGGCGTGTCTGGGGCTGTAGCTCACCTCGTGTGGTTGTAGGCGGGCTGGGGGCGATTGTCGCAGCGGCGAGTGAGTCGACGAATGCCTCCTCGAGGCCCTCGGCCAGGCGGTCGACGTCCTCCGGGGTACTCACCGGGAATGTCGGCGTGTTTCAGTTGTACAGTTCGCGCACCAGCGCGTCCCGGTTCAGTCTAGGGCGGCGTGCTGGCGGAGAGAGAGGGGTCGGGAGACCGGAGATGGTGCTCAGCACAAGGGAATGGTCCGACTGTAGTGCGTCGGTCAGCACCTCCTGCGTGATCACTCCCTCTATCTGGTCGGCGATGACGATGTCCAGGACGTCCGGTGACCTGTTCGCGTCCCCGGGGAAGTGTGGGCTGGTCCGGCCCCAGAATGGCGTATCCATACCTATCCACGTCGGCTCGAAGCCTGTGTCCGTCCGGATTCGTGTGTTGTGAATTCCATGCAGGGTATTTGCAATTCAGATCCCCGGCAATCACACTGAGCTCTTCCGATAGGAGTCCATGGATTTCCGGGGGATCCAACCACGACCAGGGTGGCTTGTAGGCCGCAAACAGCCTCGTGGGCCTAGAGCCGAGGCACACCTCAACCCCCATAGTATATACTTGAGAAGTGCCTGTAGGTGGCATCACCTGGTGGACGATGCCGCGCCTGACGAAGATGGCCAGCCCGCTGCAAGGGAGTCCGCCGGGTGGCGGTGTAAAATACTCTCTATAGATATAATAACCCGGCATGGCGAGGCGCGTGCCGGGGAGAAGGTGGGTCTCATTAACGAGGGCGAGGTCCACTGCGCGCTCGTCAAGTGTGTGGCGCAACATTCTGGCCTTGCCCCGTAGGCCCCTGGCGTTCCAGCTAATTATTTTAAGGTTGTCCATCTTTTAAGGCTTTCGTGATCAGTGGGACCATGGCGATTAACTTTGCAACGCAGCCGATTAGTGCCTCCTCGAAGGTTTTTCCGACGCGCAGCGAGTGGATAAAATCGCCGGCGACGTCGATAAACGCATCACAGAGTGATGGCGTCTGTGCGGACTGTAGCACTGGCGCCCTCTTTGCTCCGCGCCTCTTGGTTGCTGCGGCCGGGCCGGCGGCGTTGTGTGCCGACTTTAATGACCTCAGCGCTTCAATTTCGTCGAATGCAATAATGGCTGTGGTCGCCGTGCGGGCTAGTGCCGCTTGCGGGTTTGTGCCGCCTTTCCGGTTATTGCCGCCTTGCAGCTAAACGCCGCCTTGCGGGTTAGTGCCGCCTTTCCTTGTCCTCTGTCTGGTTCTCCTTTGACCCGCGTTAGCGCCTCGCGGTCTGGGATCATTGGCGGGAGCCATCAGGTGCTGCTGCTCTGTGGCCGGCGGCGGCACCTGAGGGGGTGCGATCGTGGCTGCCGATGGATCTGACGTGACTAGTATAGGCCTTGTACCTCTTTAGGTGCGCGCCTCCCTCTTCAGCACCGGTCAACTTTTATTGTTGGCCGGGTGAGGACTGCCACAGTTGGCGCAGGTGGCGGGGACGTCCTTGGCGCGGAGGCAGTCTCGTGCGGCATGCTCTTCGTCACAACGCACGCACGCCATCTTGCGGTGGCAGTTGTGGCTCGAGTGTCGAAATTGCTGGCAACGATGGCATTGCGCGACACCGCCTCGGCCGCGCCATGCACTCACCGTTATACCGTCCATCCCCAGTATGCTCTCCACCGAGTATATCTGCGGGATAGTCTCCGATGTCCTTTTCAAGATGGCTAAGCGGACGCAGCCAGGCCTACCTGCGCGCGTCTTTATCGGGCGCACATATTCAGGACAATAGCCTAGCTCCGCCAATGCGTCTGAAATCTCTTCCGTCAGCGTGTCGGCTGGCAGACCGCTGATTGCCACTTTAACGCTTTTGTCGGCGGGGAGGGAGTAGGAGAACCAGGCTACGCCCTCGGTTCTCTCCAGGTCGGCTAGGTACCTCTGGACGAGTCGGTACTCCACCTCGTCCTTCGGTGAGAAACGGACCCCCTGTCCGTACGGACGTCCACTACTGTTCCTGCCCAACTTATCCCGGAGCACCTTGAAATGGTGCGTCCAGTTGGGCAGGCGCTCAACAATGAGGGGAGGATAGCGTGGCGAATTTGATGATGTGGGTAGTTTTACATTAGTAGCGGCGGCGTCACCCGTCGGCAGAGCGAGAGGGGCTGCGGGGGTTTTGTGCGTGGCAGAGCGGGACGGAGATACCGTCGCTGCGACGTTTGCATAAGATGTTATACGCTTACTCGGTGGAGATGAGGAGTTCGCTGCAGATGTGGTTGCACGTCCCTCCTGCGAGCTTGCTCTAGCCCACTTTTTGAGCGCTTTAAGTTTCTTTGCGGCATCCGGAGTAAATTCACCTTCCGCGTCAATAATCCCGATGGACTGCTGGTAACTCTCCATCGTCCTCAGGAATTCCGGCGCGTGTAGGTACTCCCTGTTTTTCTCAATAAACCACGCCCAGTCGACTCCGCTGTTCGGCGGTGCGCTCACGGCCTCACCTCCGGGTGGCGCCGGTGAGCATACGGACGATTGGACATCAAAGTCCATCGCAACGCATGCCGGCCCCTTCCCGGGGTGCGGCATGCGCAGCACGCCTGCAGCCGGGTCAACTTGGGTGGGTGTTACCTGTGCGGGTACTCGCAATTTTGCTGCGGCGAGCGGGTTTCGGCTAGGTGCCGTGGTCGGAGTACTCGTCCTCGACGACCGGTTGGAGGCGGTGGACGACGTCGACGCCGTCCTCGAGCGGGGCTCTACAGGCTTCGACATGTTGATGATAATAAGATAAGACTTCTTACTCAATTACATGTCCTGGTCCGCGCGATGATGGTAACGCTGGGTAATGCTGCGCCGCGACCCTCGCGATGGCTGTTTGTCTTCACCGGCGCCACGCCAGCTACACCAGTTTCAAAAAGAAGCGGGTGCAACAACCGCGGCGACTGGCTAAGGCAACACACAATTTCTTTTTACTTCCGCTCTTACGTCCCGATAGGGACGCTGTCCTAAAAAGGACCGCTTCTGCAAAAAGAAAGATAGGTCCGAGCGGCTAGTGTGGGAGCAGGAGAGAAGCAATATTTGAAACACGAATAATTTTTACACTTCCACACTAGCAGCAGGCCAATCCGCTTTACGGCGGTATCAAGTGAGCGAGGGGTACCTCCCAGGTCGTGCCGGCCCAGTTTCGTGGCATAGGAGAATATAGTGTTATACACCATGCATGGCACTATATTCTCCTATGCAGAATATGCATAAGTAAGTTTACTTTATATATACACCACCTCATAGTGACAGCTTTAATGTCGTGTTTCGTACGGTTTGTGAGTAGCCGGTGGCCAATGGGAGGTGTTGAGAAAAGGAGAGAAGAAAATCAGGGCATCTGTATAGTAATTATGAGGACATTTGTGGGTGTTTGTATAGTCATCAGAAGGCTCCCCAATACACATTTAATCCCCTATATTATAAAAAAAATGTCAGCGAGAGATACCTCTTCGGTTGTGCTGCTCCAGTTGAGATGCATTGAAATGTTTTTTTATATAGTATAGAGCCAATAAAATCTCTCAAGTGAACACAAAGAGGGGTCATTTTTAACTTCTTCTTCCTCTCCAATGGGCCACCGAAACATGAAACGGTACATCATTGACACGTATTTATTCCAAATATGCTGGTGTTAAGACATTTCTCAATATTATATTCTGCTTAGAACGTGTGTACAATCCTCAATATCGAACAATATCTTTCAGCATCATCTCCCCTTGTCCTAACTTTCCTGATTTATCGTATTACAAGCCAACTATTAATTCTGTCCCCTCCAATGAAGGGGGAGGGGATGACAGGATAAAGTTTCTTCTACTATTGGCACTTTGGGGACGTGTAAAAATATTTTTAGGTATTTACTAGCATTTCTTTGTAGTTTTCGCTTTAATAAAATATATACCTAGTCTTGCCATAGGTTGTCAAGTTTTAAATTACAAATAACAATTATAACTCTTACCGTGAGTTAGTTTAATACATAAATATAAATAACAATTATCACTCTTACCGTGAGTTAGTTTAATACATAAATATAAAACAATTACCGTGTGTTAGTTTAATACATAAATATAAAACAATTACCGTGAGTTAGTTTAATACATAAATATAAAACAATTGAAAATGTAAAAGCGAGTGGTCTCCATTGGCTGTAATACAGTCCTGTAAACGTTGAGGCCAAATATCTTTTGCTTTCGGATAGGATTTCTTCAAAATCCTTCCCTTACTGCTTTAATCACTTTTTCCGTACGTACACTACGTGGATGATCAGATCTGCCAGCGTCACAAACATGGGAAGTCTCATTGTACCTATTAATAGCCTGGCACATATGCATTTGCAATTCGCACCATACCTTCATTGTGTAATGCCATCACAGTGATTTTGTTCACACCCCACTTATTTTAATATCGCAAAATACTGTACAATGTATTCTCGCCAAAGTGAGAGAACACAATAAACAAATGACAGATTCAAAATTCAAATGTAATGTTTTTTATTTTTAATTGTGTCTATATTTATGGCCAGCCTAAGTATATTGTTCAAACTTTGCTTTCAAGAAATAAGACTCATTTTCAAAAGTGGCTTGGTGGGAAAAAACATGTGTCTATCACAGATGATGATTTCATATTAAATTTGGAATTGTGTATTTAATTCACTAATTAATGCGTATGGAGAGTCAAGAGCTTTGCACCTGAAGTGCACTCCAAAAGGCAACGGAATTGCTAAACTAATTAATATGAAACAATTATTGATAGTTATGGAACTTATTCATTGGTATGGAGAGCTTTGCAAATATTTGCTAGTGGCTACTTTAGATAGCACTCTACTCTTATACTTCCATAGTTTTTTCTTGGGCTCCCTACCAATATTGTACGTGGGCAAACGAGCGATCTTATGATTTATCTTATGATCGATTTTATGACTACCGACCCATAAAAATACACGTCATTACTTTGGCGATTGATTTCTCTCATTACTATAGGTCGTGACGTATGGGAGGGGAGGAGGTAATGATAATGCTTACTTACAAATCCCAGGAAACAAGATATCAAAAGTGTCACTTTACAGTGGCATCATATGAGGAAGAGGTACCATAGCAAATCAATTATGCTGCCATGAATCGTGGTACTGCCATTTCTTTTATTCAGGCGGATTATCGTCACTTCTGACGCGGCGGATTCGTTGACGGATTGGAAGCTGCATTATAACATAATAGATTTATAAAAAATACCAAGATAGTCATCATCTTAAAACAGTACGAATAAAAGTTATACACAATGTAAAGTTATCTACCGTAAAAATAAATTAAAAGAATGCGCTTTTGTTGATTTTGCAAAAAAAAAATGTTTAAATTATGCACTGCTTTCAAGTAAAGCCTGCTTTGCAAAAACGGCTTAAACATGTTGCGCGTAGGGTTAACTTTGCAAAAAAAAATATGTACAACGAAGTATGAAATTCTGTATCATGTACTTTTGTCGCTCATTGACAAACTTACACGTCTAGACAGAGAACTTTATATGAAACTAACTAACAAACCACACTAACTACTACTATATTAACAAATTTACTACACACTACACAAACAAGTTTGTAACATTTTTTCCTGCGATTTAGCTATAAATTACAATGCTTCAGATTTTTTCCTTTGCCAACATTCTATGATCTCAATTTTGCAAGACTTTGCAAAAACAAGAGTAATCACCGAAATGTTATTACCCTCGTTTCATCGATAGACACACAGACAAACAACCATGTGATCCCTTAAGAATTCCATTTTTGAAATAATACTGATTTACGAACACATTGCTTGGGGTGTAAGAGTGTGAAGAAACCGTTACGTAAACAAGATCAACCACGTCCACTGAGAGGTACCTTGTATCTCACAAGGTAGTGAAATTAGAATACGTGGGAAGTACGTTTCCTTAGTTACTGTAGGTGCACGAGGGAGAGCAGCCAGCGCACATTTCCTTCCTCTCTTCATCTCATAACCAGTGCAACGCAAATTAAAAGGGAAATATAAGATAGCAAAAACAGAAAAAAATAGAGAGAATCTGGACCCAACATTCAATTTTAAATCAAAAGGATAGAACCCTTTCATAAACAATGCATGAAATAAAATGAAATCGGTATTAGGTTTTAATTTAATCAGCCGTGAGGTCAAAAATACTCTCGTATCTTTTATTTTTGGGGTGTATATCTAAACTGTTAATTACTGGACCTTAATAAAATCTATACAGCATCACTTAGACGGAACAGATGAGGGTGGATTCTAAATGTGCCCGCACAACATTCGGCTTAAATTTTCCCGATCTCGCCCCATCGACTTTCCCCTTCAGTTGCTAAACTCTTTGTTCCCATTACGCATCTTATCAATATTGTCGCTTGGAACTGCGCCAACTAAAACTGGACTATAATTGTTTATTCCTTTTATTTTTGCGTTGGCTCCAAACCGTAACTTGGTTTATTAATTTAAGTTACTTTCGAACTTCACAACTTCACTTTTCACGTTCATGCGAATTTTGATACTATTTTTTTTCTGAATTTATTTAGGAGCTTTCAGCGTTGGCGCTATGCCAGTTCCATCGTCGTTTATTATTATTTTTTTTACAAATTCACATTATTTCATAAATCTAAATATTTAGTAACGAATTTACATAAGCATCTAAAATTATCATTTTAAGGCAAAGTTAATAAATATTAAACTAAAGCAATGTCGAAATAATACATTTTTAACACTACATAAATCACTTCTGTAAGACTCAAACCGGACACATTCCATCCACAAATGTACTAAATCTTCAGTAACGCCACAAGTAACTTAAATATCCCGCTATATATAAATGTACTATAAAAAGCAGCACCAATTCCATTTGTATTCTTAGCTCCATTGGTATACTTTTTTTGATAATTACTGTACTTGATACACAATTGATTTCTTGCACAACATTGATTCGGATTAAATCACCATTATAATTTGTTTTAGCCTTATCAAGATTGGGAAACACAATGTTTTGTAATATTTATAAATCTTAACCAAATAGACAAAGAAAACATCGGTAATATGCTTGTCAAGAACAAGTTCTCAATCTCAGCCTTACTTATAACATTGCACTAGGCTAGCTTTAAACAGAATTTGTAGGCTGAGTAACTTCGTCTTAGGTAAGGAGGAGGTACACAAACCTCGCTCTCCATTGCATGTATTGGAGTATTTCTTATAAAGCTCCCAATTATCCTCATAGATTGATTTTGTATAATATCTTATTTATTTAGATGACACACTGTTCTCATAAAGGAACGCATCAAAATGTAAACTTTTTAAACTTTTCCTAATCGTGGAT
>JAFELO010000778.1:21203-34476 GCA_017140195.1 Eumaeus atala
ATATATATATATATATATATACGTGTCCGTTGAACATGACCTTTATCCTGTCCAAGTTCATCCTCAGGCCAATACGCCGGAAGGATTCGTTTAGGCTGCGCAACATTTCCTGCAAGCTTTCCAACGAGGAGTGCGACAGAGGGATGTTATTTCCCCGAAACAGTCCACTAATGCTTAGGTGGACGTCTTTAAGACTTTGAGCTGCACAGAATGCGGCATAAATATTGACGGCTAGTACCTCTCACATATTCTTTTCGCCAACGATCGTTGTGTTGGCCAAAATCGTTGGAGAGCATTCCTAAATACTTCACATAATTTCCAGCTACCAGTTTTACACCATTTATTTTAATGTTTGAGTTATGGCGGCGTCTGCCTCACATGACAATACAAATGGTAGATTTGTTGGGAGAAAAATTGAGACCTGATTCCCGTTAAAAAGCAGACATAATATATTCTGTCTGCGTTTTTACAGGAATAAGCAATTGATAAACTAAACGAAATGCTGATTTTTTCATGACTATTAAACGAAACAAAATCATCTACATATTGGCAAGTATATACTGGATGTGTAAAACTATATAATTAAGATTTTTAATATTTCAAATATTAAAAAGTCAAGGAGATATTTGGTCACCTTGAGCAATACTTCTACTTGACCACCAAAGCAAATAATGATTTTCATTAAATTCGCTCTTAACCTCTTAGTGTCGTTCTATTAAAAAACTTCAAAGATATTTACAAATTAGATTACCTACTTGGTAATCATCTGGAGTGGATACTACTTGTTAATTATATGCATCTGGAAAACGTATTATATACGCTTACTACTAACATAATTATCAAATTCTTGAATACCGAATTCTCTTTATAGGAAGACATTACTATAACTAAAACAAGGAGTGTTAGGGACATCAGTATCAGGAGTCAAACAACATAAAAGTTCTTCTTTTTTACTATTGGAACATAATATTTACTCATTTGGTACCCCTTAAACCAACGCATATATTATATTTATCGATAGTTATTTCATGTTTTATTTGTTTTTAATATACCGAATGTTTTGTGTGAAGGTAGAAACTTCGAGGAGGTGGCAAAGGTAGCTTAATCGTTAACTGGCTTAATAATTTGTTATCAGCCGCTTATAATGGCCAAAGATTTTTGTCTTTTTAGATAAAAATCAAACCGGCTTTAAAGATGAAAAAAAAGCCTTGGAAACCAAATTAAGCAACTTCTCTATGACGATAGCTTAAAATTGTTGTGTAATATAGGGAAGTAGATGTAGTATTTGTTTTAACAAACGAGTCTACTACAGATATCCGTCTTGATTTCATTGAATATAAATATTTTTGATTTATTTGATTCATTGAATATAATATAATATTTTCATTATCAAAAATGGTACAGTCACTTGTAAATTTAATAATACTGATCGGTAAAATAGAACCATTTTGATCGAATCACATAATTGGGACACGTGCGTATAGTTAAACAGTTTATTGCGTTAAACAGAATCTTAGACGAACTTAAAAGTTGCCACGTTGCTAACTGCTGTTATAATGTAATTTAATATTTCTGTTCGCCACTTCATCCCGAAGATAAAGCATTTGGCGAAATCGTTGAGTTGCTTAGCAATAATTTGAAACCGTAAAATTAGGACATTGCTGGGGGACACAGTTTAATATAAGGAACCCAGCTACAAGGTGAAAATATTCGTTTGTATCTACAAGGCTTAAAACATTTGGTAAAAACTTGTGATTTCGGGGCCAATCTCGAGGAGAATTTACGAGATCAATTTGTCTCCGGATTATTTAGTGAAGCCATGCGTTCAAGAATATTCGTTGAGAAGAACATCGATTACAAGAAGGCGTTGGACTAGGCGAGTGCACAGGAGGCGTCGGGGCGGATGACGGTGGGTGCTTCCGCCGGCGCGGGCGCAGCCGCGCTGCACCGTGTGATCGGTTGCAGCGCCTCGCTATCCGGGATGGCGGTTCCCACGTGTCATGCACGCGGTGCAGGTAGACTACTCGCTGAACAAGTGCCGTACGAAAGGTCATTAAAAATTGATGTGTTTAAATAAAAGTGATAATTGTGGGGCTTCTGGTAACATAAAGTATTTTATAAATAATAATAACGGTCCAGAAGACTATTCCGATTATTTTTATAATTTGGTCACTGGCAGTGAAGGCGACAAACCTTATTATGCTAAGTTATTAATAAATAATTATAAATGCAGTTTTGAAGTTGATACAGGCAATAGAATATCCGTCATATCAAGAATATTTTATTGCTTAGAGTTAATTTAATATAAAATCATATACGGGAGACAACGTTGACACCCACGGTTATCTCGACGTGGATGCCCGATGCGGTCCACACTCAGCAAAACTCAAATTGTATGTCGTGGAAAATGGTGGCCCACCACTAATAGGGCGATCTGGATAAAATAATTAAAATTGTAAATTGTTAAATGTCACAACATAAGCGACGATGATTCGATGGCTCTCAAGCTTAAGAAAGAATGTCCTGAAGTGTTTCCTGAAGGGTTTAGGTATCTTCAGTCTTTCATAGACATAAAAAACACATAAGCATGAAGACGGTGGAAATGGTATAATCCGTCGCATGTGATGTGGCAGGACCTACTTCCTTCAGCCGGGAGGACTTCAAGCAAACGTAATTTTGCAAAATTACATTGATACATTAAATGTTCATGTTATTTTCAATTTAGTAGCCCTTTTTTGTTGACGTAAGGAAATGCATTTACGTGCCTTTACTGGGTGGGGTCCAGTGGTGTGTGGGAGTCGCGGCATATGATGGTACCTAATACCCACAAAATCCACCGCGAATGCCATCAGTGCCGCCCTTGGTGAGGTGCCCCGGAACAACAAATCCTCAGGGCACCTCGACGGCTAGTCAGCCGACCCCACCGACTTTGGGACAGTGCAATAGGTTGAGGTTTCCATCCTCGCTCCATGTCCCGTGCGCAAAGGCGCCTCCACCAGCTTCTCTTTGGTCCCCTCTTCTTATAAGAGGGGTGCCGAGAGCGCTTCCTCCTCCTGATCTTTAGCCCCCTCTTCTTATAATAGGGGTACAAAGATCCCCCTCGTTTCAATTGGCTTCACCTGCGTTCAACCTAGGTTACTAAGCCCTTCCGCCGCGACAAGGCTTGTACCATGGTGGGGAACTTAGTAGCCTCCTCCTATTGAGTCTGACGATTGTTTAGTTTTAGTTTTGAATCTCTTAAACTCTTAAATCTTCTTTAACTCTAAATGTATTTATGTAAGTAATTAATTGTTTGTTAAGGTGGAAATTTTGTATACACCTATAGTTTGGATAAGACATAAGCGTTCTTTTTAATTTTTTTTAGCTTTCCACGTCCATCTGCAGTTTATGTGCCCGTTTTTTTGTTTATTGTTGATATTATCTGGTGTTCTCCGGAATAATAACAGCAATAAGGCTTTGAAAATATTTTGGAGGAAGTAGTGTAATGCTGCATAGGAGGAGGTAGTGTCATGTATAGTGCATGTCACAACATCCTTCCATGCAACGGAATTGAGCCGGCACGACCGGGATAACTCTCGCTCAATAATTTCGCCGTAAAGTGAAATCCTCCTCGGTGTCGCGTTTTTGTACGGTTTGTGAGTAGCCGGTGGGGGGAGGGGGATTAAGGCAACACATCATTGTAATTTTATGGGTGTTCATGGACGTCGGTAATCATGAAAAGGTTCCGATTGCACGTTTGCCACCTTATTCTATAAAAATTAACATGAAGTTCTTAGGATATTCGGAAATAAATATAATTCCATTATACACCCATAAAAATATCAAATTTAAACTGTGTCTAGAACAAGAGCATCGTAGTCTTCGGGGAATTTCCCGTCGTGATACACTTAATGAGATTGCTGAGGAACATTCTAGAGTCTGCCTAATGGCCGATTATTTTTTAAGGTTTGTAATAACATTTTTAATGTTTGGTATTTATTTTCGAAAGTTAAAACGTGAGTTATGACTATTTAGTACTACAGCATCACTATTATCATATATTCCAAGCCTAATTGGTGTTGCGTATCTGTCAAGATGTTTACATAGTCTGTATTATGATGACAGCTATGACAGCTGATGCCCGTGTGCACACATAATATCAACTACGGCCCCGAAGGCCATGAGCTGATGACACCTTGGGTATGTACCTCAGAAATGGTTATGGCTTTCCATCGTACACGTTATACTTCTCACCTAGAGTCCACCACTTGGGATGGTCACATATCCCTCCGTAAGTCGTCCTGACGTAACGCATCCATATATAAGTATATAACACTTGGCACTATTAGAAAATTTAAACGAACGTCGAGAGTAAACGAAAGTAAATGTTAAACTCTTTATTAAATTAAAACGAATAACTTTAATCATACACTAAAAAAATGCACTAATCTTTTAAAATTAACGTATTGAGGTATGCCCAAAGTCATGAACTAAAAATTGCTGCCTGATTGCACCAAGTTCTGCGCGGAAGTTTATTTGTAATATACATAAAATATTTTTAGGAATAAACTCTTGTATACTAACGACAAAACCAAGCTGGAACAAAATTTATTTTATTTTTATCTAGATATTACAATATACTACTTGTTTGTTAAATATTTTCTTATCTGATAACCGATTAAAATAAAATTAATTTACCAGGTTGTGCTTAGTTTAATTTAAAAAAAATTACGTAAGTCCGTTTCCCTTTATAATACTGACATATTTGCAATATTCATGTTGTAACCTTTTCCACTATCCTTGAGACCTACTCCTCAAAACTATCTTTAGCCGCTGCACTTCGCACCACGTTACAAATTGCTCATATCTAGATATAGAATTCAGACACCTTGGACATAAAAATGCATGGTACTTTATTATGCGCCAGTAGAATACTCTATATAAGTCTATACTTTGGTCAGGGGACCAAAATTATTCAGCTAACCATCGAGGCGAAATTGGAGGCGAATTCCTACGCATTAGCTTCCTATACTCGTATAAATTCTGTACGAACTCTGATCTCGTCACGGCACACTGGATTAAAAGCCAGAAGTTCGCCGAATTTGCTATTTCCCGATTTCCAATAAAGTACCCATACTTCCTAACATTTCTTACTAGCATCATAAATTCGCATTTATTTATTCGCATAGATTTATTGCAGCTGTAACAAACTCTCTTCCGGTATGCTTCTTCCCATCTGCGGGAAAAGAGGGGGGTCTGTCCCCCTTTCGTCCACCTAAAACCTGAAGACAAAAAGTCTTCCGTAGACCCGACGAACTGCAGGGGCGAGGGCAACAGCTCCGCCAACAGTAATAGGTCCCCCTGAAAAAAAAAAAAAAAAAAAACTCTCTGTCGCCAGTGAGTTGGTTACAGTTGCAATGATTTTTATGAAATCTTACATTTTCCTCTATGGCACTGAAGCAGACAAAATATTTTAATTATTTTCAATACTGATCTATTTGTTTCTATGTTTTTTTTATTAACATAATATTTATGATCATTCTTAATAAAAAATTTTACTTATTACAGCATATCATAAAAGTTCATTGTTTTTTTTTGGAGAAGGCTTTTTTTAGTAACATTCAAGGGAAGTATTTCTACTTTATTGCACATATTGCATTTCGTTGTATTGCCCGAGGAAGGGGAGTACACAAGGAAGCGAACACATTTGTTGTTTTTGACTTCTGTGAGATTCTCATCAGAAGGCTGTGACTTTACATTTATTTACATATACTATTAAGAAAAGCATAAATATAACTTTGATATACAACAAACTTTAGAACCAGTTCTATAAGATCATACATAGACACATGTTTTAAAAAAGAATGTCTGTTCTGCATGAACAAACAAAGGATGAAAACACCTTTATTTAGATTTTCATTTATACTTATTATATTAGTAAAAGTAGTGTTAGGCTAGTATAAAATTTTTTTGCATCTATGTACTGTCATAATATCAATATTTTTGACTTTTTTGTGTGGTATTGTCATTACATGAATATTTATTCAAAAACAAACTTTGGTGTAAAATGCTTTAAAAATTAAAAGCTCAACGGATCTGTTTCATTGAGTTCGGGATTAACAGAAAGCTTTTACTGTGGGTACTAACGAGCAATTATGTCAGTAAATAACACGTCATTATCAAAACCAAAGCAATATTTGGCGGTGAAGATGTCTGTAACATCAGTATTGTCAGAGAAGATATATGTATGTATTGCTATTTGTAACTGGAATACTCGATTGGTTAAAACTATGATAAAGAGAAATCACGAAAACATAGGACATTGATAATTCTCGTTTGAGAAAAATGTGACTTTTTGGTCTTATCAATTTATTTTAAACCATATTTTTAAAATCTATCACGAGGCCGTTGTTTAACCCGCTATTATTTTATCCCAAATAATGAATCCCAAGACGAGTGAAATTCTTATAATCATCTTATGAAGCACGTAACATAAAATATAACAATACTATCTGTATACGCGGACTTTCTTTGAATGTATTTAACATTCAAAGAAAGTCCGCGTTAATTCACTCCCAGCGGAAACATATTTCTTTTCAAGATAGAAAGTATTTCTTATGCTATTCCCAACTCTAGTGCATAGTAGTAGAAACAGCTCAACGAACCGTTTTGAAAGTACTTGCGCGCCTACCATACAGATACTCGACTAATAGTGTGCATGAAAAAGCTGGTGTCCTTAAGATGAGACCATCATTTACGAAATGCTCAAAAGATATCACGGAAAAATTGTACCAACGTTGCCACCTTTTTTGTAGGCGCGTCACATTATACGCAAAAAAACAATTCATGTATCTGGCTCCCTGTTTATACAATGAGTTGAATAGGGAACTAAGGGTGAGGAAAAGTAACAGACACATTAAAAAAGTGACAATAAATGGTTACAAAAACATAATTATGAAACTATTGAAAGTAACTTACTTATGGATGGAGAGACATAGCTGCAATGCACGATATTGCACACACACACACACACACACACACACACACACACACACACACACACACACACACACACACACACACACACACACACACACACACACACACACACACACAAACACACCGACACACACACACACACACAGAGAGACACACACAAAACACCACACATACCTACGTTATTTTTTCTTATTAACACTTTCTTTTATAACTTTTGATTTCCTCAAGTAAATTAGAAGTTATAGTATTCATATATATCAGAATTTATATTAAGATCTCTACTATAATAATATAAGTAAGATGTAGAAGCACTACATGATGTACCATCCGCTACGCTGGAAGCTACGACGGCAAAGTCATCTGCTACGCTGGCTGCTATGACGCCGATGTCATCCGCTACGTTGGCTGCTACGTCGCCGAAGTCACCTGCTACGCAGATCCACGAAAGCCGTAGCAGGAGGCTTCTGCGTTATACTCGCAGATGTGCCTGGAAGCGTAATCGCGATACATAAACAAAGAAAAGCGTTACGGTGAAAGCGTTTCACATTCATAAAGTCACTTAATCACCCTATTTCAATATAAGTTAATAATATTTCAATATTTTGTAAATTAGCGCCAGGAACACTTATGTAGTTCTTTGCTGGCATTTATTATGAGGTTGGAATTGATCCGCGATAGATAAACCAAAAAAAAGGTTTCTGTGAAAAAATTTTACTTGAATAAAGCCACTTAAACACCCCATTTCACTATCAGATTTTAAGACAGGATCACGTACACTTAAGTAGTTCTTTACTAGCATTTTCGCGGTCCGGGTCGAGAAAAAGTTTTGCAATCTAACTTAGGTGTTAGGCCGCTAATAGTTATTTGCGCGCTGGATTTTTCATCACATGAAGAGCGAATCTTATTCACGTTCCACTGTGATCATATGTCATTATCTCAATAATTGTTTTGTAATATAATTGAGCCACTGCTAAAGTTTAATGACGAAAGATGCCACTGTATATTGTTAACGGAACATTCTGCAACAAACCTTAATTACACTTTATATTACTATTTATCGTAGGGGATTCCCTTTATGTAAACCTACGTCAGGTTTATTTCCAGCAGTGGACGTCGTCCGGCTGAAGATTATGATGATGATGAAACACATATTTTGTAGTATGAGGGAACAAAGGATCAGTCAATGCCTTTTGATGACTGCCGACGCTCATAGAAATCCACATAATTGCTATGCGTCCTTAGAATTATTTTTCCTTCTTCCCCTCTAAGAGGCCACCAGTTGCTAAAAAACCATGTAAATGAAGTATGGCACTTAATAATAGCTGCAATGAAAAGAAGTATTGTATTCACTAAACCAAATTTCTGAATATAATAGATGAAGAAAAAATAATTTGGTATGAGGTACAAGTACCATGCTAAATCGGACTGACACGACCGGTTAGGTACTTATCGCTTATATGACACCGTCTTAACAGTATTGTCTATGCGAATTCATTTCGAGCGGTTTATGTACAGCTCATCTGCAACTGTAGATGTTAATGAACTTCAGTACTCGCCTAATGGCTATGCTTTAAAAAAAGAAGTCACAAACTCGTGCCAAGATAAGATAAAATAATTTTAAATTTTACTTGCTATAGTAATTAAAAAATATAGTTATTGAAATTCCTCTAGAAATTTTTGAACAACATTTTACTCTCTTGTTTTCTCGTTTCATTGATATAACAAATTTCTATATTAGTAACGAACCAAATTGGAGCGCATGGACAAATAAACATAATATTTTTCGATTTCTAACATTCGGATGTTGCCTCTCTGATATTACACAACAAAAAGATATTATAAAGGACGAATCAAAATGAAATTTCAATTCTTTCCAACTTTTATAGAATTTATGGCCACTAGTATTGTTGGCTTTCGATACCTGCATTTGTAAAACGTAAATAAACTATTTGGTATTGTATATCCGCTTCCGTTGCATCCGGCGACTTTTGTGGGGCGTTTTTCATGAGCGGTAGCGTTTTACTAAATACAAAAATGGAAGAACCATTCAATAGGTTTAAGTTTCCGAATTACTTGTCGTTGTTAAGTATAATTCCTAAATGGTAGCAGGCATTGTTCGAAAGTCAAATTGCCGATCCATCGGTTAATTTTCGAATACAATCTTGTCGCTAGTACATGTACCACTATCTTCATCGGTTTGTTTTACTTCCACGCATTAACTGTTAGGCTTTTATATTACTTAGTATATTTGTTATAACTATTTTTTATTATTCATATAGGTAAAACCCCGCAGTAGTGTTGTTTGTTGTATGAATAACAAATGCACATGCATTTTATTTAGTAGTTTATGAATAATCCACACATATACATCCACTCACATAAATTATATTTGTACACATCAAATGCATTGGTATTGACAGTCCACCCATCACGTCAGATCCCTTCACTGTAGAACATAAACCTAATAATATTTTTTAGGATAATATTTTAAAAGTATTCAAAATTTGTTTCAAGTTAGGATGATAACAAGCAGATATATCCTACCTACCGATACTGAAATATCAGTAGCGGTGGCAATGTCGACATCGAGGCAGGTGAATGTTTGAAATATGCTGATAAGAATTATTCACATTGATATTGGTATTGCCAGCTATACTGATAATCTTTATAATCATATATTCAAGCACACAAAAAATATGTTATGCATCGATCTGATAATCAGTAATATTCCAGACGCACTCGGTAAAATACATTATCTTATATTGTCAGATCACGAAACTGCACAGATTTTGAATTTAACATATCATTAAATGTACTCAACCAGAAGACAACATCGAAGTACTATTTTGAAAAAAAAAAGAGATAGGAGCGCTGAAAATTTGACTAAATTTGTAGAGTGCATATCAGCGTTATCATTCTCAGAAGTAATAAAAGAAAGCCACACGGATGCTCCGTGTGGCTTTCTGTGTTTTTAATGTTTTTCGAAATTTATTTACAATCTTTGCTTCCCCTATTTAATTGTAAAAAAGTAAATAAACTAATTAAATGTAGGTAGATAACAAAAAGTCTAATGAAATATTGTATTAAAAAGGCAATTATTCATTAAATTAAACATGATTATTAATAATTTAATATCTAAAAAACGATATAAAATATATTGCAAAATTTTAAAAGAATGTATACCTAACTTGCAAGAAATTGATAATATAAAATATAATCGTGGGACGTTATAAAACAAAACACACAAAATATAATCATAGGTAGAGAAATCACAGCAATTTCATATAAAAATCAACGACATACCCAACCTAAAAAAAAAACCGTTTTAAACAAATCTCTGTCGAGCAAAATAATTTAACATATTATGTAAGTGACCCAAAAATAACACACAAAATAGAAAATAATAATTATTCCATTTCTTTACAACCACAATTCAGAAAACTATATTGTCTTTAAAAAACTCTAACGCAACCGGGTATGATGATATAATTATCAAAAATACTTTAAAAATGTGCTGTATGTTTAGCTTTACCACTGAGCCATATTATAAACCAATCCTTTACTAATTGATATTTTCCCTCCAGACTAAAAAAAATATAGTTAAACCGCTCTATACAAAAGGTGAAATGACCTCAATAAATATAGGAAGATAACATTGATTCCGACCATAGCCAAAATTTTCGAGAATATCATGCATAACCGAATTAATAACTTTGTAAATAAATATGTACTATTAATTCCACAACAATATGGGTTTAGAAAAAATTGCTCTACCAATCTTGCTTGTTTCAATCTAACAAAAAAAATAATACTGAAAGTCTAAGTAAGGGTACCCGACTAGTGTCAATATTCCTTGATATATCTAACGCCTTCGATAGAGTGTGTCATATAAAGCTTATAGATGAATTATCCAAATATGGCATACGAGGTAATGCATTGTCTTGGATTCAAACTTACCTAGTGGAAGACAGCAATCGGTAGAAATAACAAAAGTGAACCCAGCTAATCAACATATGACAATATATGGATCATTATGTGTTGTAAATAGATATGGTATCCACACAGGGGTGCATACTTGGCCCTCTATTATTCTTATTATACATAAATGATCTCCCCAACTTAAACATGACATTATACTTTCGCGGATGACATAACACTAATAATTAATGATGAATTAAATAATTTGTTATTAAACATCGAAATATTTGAGAAAGAAATTAAAGATATATTAGAATTGACAAATACATGGTTGAAAACAAATAATTTAAATATTAATATTGATGAAACAAAAATAATTGAATTTCAAGCATATAACAGAGAATCATTAAATTAAAATATTGACATAAATAACATGAAAATTAATTTTGTACATGACGTTACATTTTTAGGTATAATAGTAGATAAGTATTATAACTGGAAATCACAAATGGAATATATATATATAAAAATTAGATCGATTTGTGTTTGTTCTTAATAGACTAAGATTATTGAGTGACAAAGGATCATCCTTGTTAGCATTTTGTGGATACGTCCAACCATTAATAAGATATGGCTCAATTCTATGGGATTACTCGTTTCACTCCAGTAAAGTATTTGCAATCCAAAAGAAATGTGTAAGAGCAGTCTTTGGTATTCATTTTATGGACAGTCGCAAACTATTATTTGAAAAGCACAAAATCTACCACTCCCTAGTTTATACATTTATGAAATGTGAGTTTTCGTAAAAAACAGTAAAAATCTTATTGAAAAGAAAGAACACACCGATAGGTCTAATAGACGTAGAAATCGTTTATATGTACCTGTACAATGGAGATTAGTATTCAGCCAAAATGCTTATTGTATAATAATAAAATATATAATCATTTACCAGATAAAATCAAAAGTGATTTAGTAAATTTATTCAAAAATCATTTATTTAATTTATTTTAAGAGCAAAACGTTTCTATGGAGTTGAAGAATATTTAAATGATAAGAACTTACCAAATACCTAATTCAACTTACCTAATGATAATTATATTTAATGAAACCTTGGATTATAATACACTAACGTAATTAAGCATTCTTAGTATTTATTATATTTAGATATACAGTGAAATTATAATTTTAAATTATTGTACACAATCTTAACGGTAGGATGTAAGTACAATTGTTATATTAAGATCTTTATGTAAGTACTACATCTCACAAAAAATAATTTGATGGATTGATTGAAGACATTTGCATATTTTTTATACTAATTTGTTGGCCTTAGTCCCTAATAAGGAGGTATCGGATGCTCAGAACCTACACGAAATACGTCACAATATCATGTGAGCAAGGGGGACATTGTGCTGGTAAAGTTCGGCCACAATATAGTGTAGCCTGCTTCTGCCCTTTACGATTCAGGGCATGAATATATTATAGTCATATGGCAATTGAAGAATATAAATATGAAGATAGATATAAGTTTATGGAATCTATCAAAAGGCGTCAATTGCCATTAGCTCCTGTTTACTACGTATCTAAGAAAAACTGAGAAATAAAACTAAAACGCGTTAGCTTGTTACTTAATCTGCACGTTTTCTCTCAGACCAGCAAAGAGCTAAAAGGTAATACTTTTATAAATCGTTTTAAAATCTTATTAAGAATTTATTTACTACATGCTACTGTTGCCGCTACGTAAACGTCATAAACATCTTGGACACCTTTCATTGTTAAACGTCTCAATATTATTGAAGGATTCCCAAAAGGAACTTGATCCTCACTACCCCACAAGTTTTTACAGTGCATAATTTCACATTGTGCACATGTTTCATGCTGACGTCTTTGAGAAGCTGACTGTGTGGTGTGTCTTCGTATTTTTATAAATCATCGTAGTGAACTGACGACGAAGCTCATGCACCACGTAACCACGGTAATTCGACACGCTGAATGATGTCAAATGTTTCATACGATGATACTTCTCATATTTTATTCATACCGCGGGCCTTCAACATTGTTTCTCAAGTAAATTTCACTCCACACAATACATAAATATTATTAATAAATAATTAATGCCCAAATTCGACTTGGACGAATTTGGCTACAGCTGCCATATCTACTAAGAAAAGCCATTAGCTCAGTAGCGCACATGTGTTTACGGACACCTCATTATTCTATTACGATGAGACGGCAATCCGATACGATCGGAGACTGGGGTTTTGTCAATTTCTGGACACTCCTCACTGTTTAAAAGATCCTAATTAAACTTTTTGTATGGTCCAATGCTTCCGGGATTGGAAGGTCACATTTGAGGATTATGTTAACCACTATAACA
>JAFELO010000778.1:34645-71795 GCA_017140195.1 Eumaeus atala
CCTACTCACAAACCGCACTAAACGCAATACTGAAGATGTCACTTTGCGGCGGTATTATGTGAGCCAGAGGTACTTCCCCGGTCGCGCCGGCCCAATTCCAAATTTTGGCTACAGCATTGCACTTTGCACTACCCCTGCCTAAAGATATAGAGACATTCATTTACATTTTTTTTATTAAAACTTGTATACGTATTTTAATGAGCATTTCAATCAAATGTTTGTAAACAGGAATATATCGCTGAATATGGCTTATAAATATATAACACTGATCGATATAGGAGTTATTTTCTGTGTGTGAAGTCACGTTTGGTGCGGTTCGTGAGCTGGCAGTGGCCTGTTGATGGCGGATAGGGGCGGAGTGCAACACATCTCTTATGTGGGTGGTACGGGCATCGGTGGCGGTGTCCAAATGTTTCCATTAATGGTTTGTCACTCTGCTACATAAAAAAGGATTACTAAATAAAGAACGATTAGAACAGTTGTTTACAGTATAATACATAATTAAAGATGCCCGCGAGCCTAACTTCACAGACCTAACATTTGAAGGTAAACACATGCGAAATTATAAGTTTTTTTTTAATTCCATACATGAATTGGTAAAAGGCGGAACGTCTACCAGATAGTCCGAATGTTTGGATTACATGAGATAATATTATCATTATCTCATGTAACCCAAACATTCGGATAATCAGAAATGTTTTAAGTACGTAATATATACCCAAATTATGCAGTTAACCCCACTTGAACCTCTTTACCATAAAGGGTTACAACTCGCTAATCCAGGGTATTGTATCTGAATAGTTCGCGATTAACTTTCATTAGAGTTAACCTTTCCGGTACCTCCTCCTATCAACTAACACTAACGATCGATCCAGCTTTGCTCATGAATAACGCGGACCGGATCGCGAACTTAACAAATTACATACTAAAGCCTTTGTCAGGAATTACTTTACCTTTGGTTGAAAACCAATTCGCTGAGTAGATTCTGACAAAATCCATCACACACAGACAGCTTCTGGAAACTCCATTTTGTAGTATGTTAATATAACAATCTGTCGGCCCCGATTTCGCACGGATATCTTAAAAAATATGGTAGAATTGTAAGATATTTGTTATAGTTTTATTTTAGTTGAACGTTAACATGCTTTGTTGTCATAAAATTTATGTAGAGGCTAGTTGTCAAAAACTTCTACAGCTATATTCAATGTAAACAAGCAAACAATAAATTGTTTCCTCTTTAAAAAATTACTGTAAATATAGCTAGTTTTTTTAGTATTTGATTGAATGCGCTAATCCCTGGAACCACAAGTCCGATTAAAAATGTATTTTTGTGTATGATAGTTGCGTTCATGTGGAACGTCATAGTCTGTATGCTGTGGCGCTATGACCAATGAGATTGTAAAGTAGCGCGTGTGAAACTACGGGAGGCTGCTAGTTAAATATTTCTTTGCACAAAATTTCTTAAAGTTTATAAAGAGGTAGATCACCATGCTGCATAGTAGCAGGTAGTGCCATACATAGTGCATGATAACTACATCCTCCAATGCTATGGAATTGGGCTGGCACGACGGGGAAGGTGCCACCAGCTCAAATAGTACCGCCGTAAAGTGACATTTTTAGTGTCGCGTTACGTGCGGTTCGTGAGTAGTTGGGGGCGGGAGGAGGAGAATGTCCGAAGGAAGTGGGTGAATGTGTCTGGCTGTGGGCCGGAAGGTTTTCTGCGGTTTTGTGGATTCGGAGAAAGCGTTTGACAGAGTTGTGTGAAAGAAACTTTGGGACGTGTTACTTAGTTATGGGATAGATGGGCCTCTTCTGCGTGCTTCGCAGTCCATATACTTGGATTGCAAAGCCTGTGTGTGAGTGGGCGGAAGCATGTAGCCTTGGTTTGATGTCAATATTAGCGTTAAGCAGGGTTGTGTGGTGTCAGCTCGCCTGTTTATCCCATATTTGGATAAGTGTGTCCAGGATTTGAGGTCGTTGAATGTGGGAATCAAATGGGTGATTAAGTGGTGAACTGCCTGCTTTATGCAGAATTTGCTGTACTTTTAGGCTCTACTCCATCTGAGTTACAATCCCTAAACACAATTTTGAAAGATGACTGAGAATATGGGCTTATACATGAACGTGAAAAAAAAAAAAGATTTTAGTATTTGAAACGGAAGTAACCAGAACGGATGTAAGAATTATGGTCGATAATGTAGCGCTGGAACAAGTATAACATGTAAGTGAATGGATTTGTATATCTTGGTTGTATGTTTATCATGGATGGAAGGTACACCGCAGATGTTGTAAGAAGAGTGTGTGCAGGGAAAAGAATGAATAGAAAGTTAGGGAAATTGCTTAGCAGCATGGTTTTAAGCCAGGGTACCCGTCTTGCCCTGCATAATTACGTGCTAGTCCCAACATTACTGTATGGAAGTGAGAGTTGGGTATGTCAGAAAAGGCATGAAAGTAACATAACGCGGTAGAGATGAGATCATTGCGAAAAGCTTAACCCTAGCCGACCACGTTCGTAATAAGGGAGTGACAGAGAGATTAGGAATGAATGAAAGTATCGGTGTTAAAATGGGAAAGGGCATGACCTTTCTCATTTCATGGGCGTCGGTAGGCATAAAAAGGTTCCGACCCCTCGTTTACACTCCTATCCCATAAAATAAAAATTATTAATTTCAGAAACAATTTATACGATTTAATAGTGCTAGACACTACATCCTCCTATGCAACGGAATTGGGCTGACATCCGCAATGTCACGTTTCTTGCGGTTTGTAGCCGGTGGCCCATTGGGGTGGGAGGAGGAGATAACGCATCGGAAAAGTAATTATGTGGATGTTGATGGGCGTCGGAAATCGTAAAAATTTTCCGATTGATAAAAAAATAAATAATAATAATAATTCGTGCCCCGTGAAATAAAGAATGAGATATCTGACCGGTCATTAATTAGTCTATCGGCAATATCACGTGAGCGAGAGCGCTCACATGATATCACTGCAAACTGATGTGAAGAGCTGGGAAGAAAGGAAGGAAGGCAACGCGTCTCCATAAGCACAATGTGGATGTTTATGAGCGTTGGCATTATCAAAATGCTCTACAGTGCTCATTTGGATGTTTATTATGTAAAAAGAAATGCTTTCCACGTTAAGTATTAAAAGCTCTAAGATAATCTCCTTTTGCTGCTTATTCAACGACTTATAATGCCCAGAGCTGTTTCAAGAATATCAATTACCAATTAATATTCTTTAGTCTTGCTGGCGACTCTTGTCGCCTAGAGATATTTTACTCTCTACAAAACACAATGAAACTATGTTCATAAAATATGTGGCGCGACAGATGTTTACTCCTTAGGAACGATCAAAATCCAAAATTGATAGGAGCGTAAAATACGTTAACAACATAAGCGCGATACTATTTCACACGTGTGTTTTTCATACTATGGGATGAGGCCAGACTTAAAAATAAACTCCGTTGTAACATACGTTGTACATGTAAATTTTTAAAGTATAGGGGGTCAAGTTAGCTCTTAGTCAACAATAAATGCCCTTAGACATCTGTTGTCCATCCATCATTAGTGTCATGCACATGCGTTGCCTTTGTTCTCCAACAGGCTGCCAAGAAATGTCATCTATTGATAGATCTTAATCTATTAAAGATATTTTAAGTGAAAAGGATGGATAGCTTTACTCCGTTTTTTATTTGTATACCTTTGTATAATATATGTATAATTTCAAACACCTGAGGCGGCATACCTCTTGCTCATTTTCCTCTTGCTATATAAAAATATGTAACGGCTCAGCTGGTTCCGTAGGCTATCGCACAAGACACAAAATCCTACTAATATTACCTATACATTAATGCTATAATTAATATTATTTTTTGTTATTTATTCATGTAAAAACGTTGGATGGAGCTGAGGTTTGACATTTGAATGGAATAATAAAAAAAAACTTTTTTATATATATTTTAAGGGGACTACCGAGAAGATTTTTTGACGACTACCGACGCGCTTAATCATCCACATAAGAGCTATGCAAACGCGTTGTCCACCTCTTCTCCGCCCCTTCAATGGCCCAACAGCTACTCACAAACCGCACGAAACGCTACAGCGAAGCTCTCGTTTTGCATCGAGATCACATATTTTCAATTACAAAAAAAGGGGTTCCCTTGGAATATATTTAGAAATAAATAACAAAGCATGCTACTTGACTGTAGTAGTTTTCCTTTCTGGTAATCCCCTTCCTCCCTACCATGGAAAAACATTTAATCCACCCCATGAGCCCATCAAATATTTACGTAAAAAGTATCATGTTCCATGGCTTACATCCTCCATGCCACGTTCCAATGCGATAACTCGCCCTCTCGAGCCTGTCACTGTGTCGTGTGACACCTACGGGTAGGGAGCGTTGAGTATTTACAGGAAATTATAGCAGAATCTTCTACGTCTTCAATTTACTAAGTGAAGTGAAGGATATGCTTTCGCGTTTTGTTACTACTATGAAAAAAGATAGACGTAGCTGAGCAAGGTTAACTTTGAGCCTCACCATGGTTCAAGCCTTGTCGTGGCGGTGGGGCTTAGTAACCCAGGTGAAGCCAATTGAACCGAGAGGGATATTTGTACCCCTCTTATAAGAAGAGGGGTCTAAAGATCAGGAGGAGGAATCGCTCTCGGTATCCCTCTTATAAGAAGAGGGGTCATGTGCCGCGAGTCTCACACACCACTGGACCCCACCCAGGGCCAGTGAAGGCGCGTGAATGCGTTTCCCCGCGTCAACAATAAAAAAGGTTAGCTTTCAGCCAGTTCTGATCCGCGGAAGAAAAATATTGGCTAACCCTGATGACACATACTGGCGTCGGAAATATTAAAAGCATAAGAATGTACTCGTGACCAGGATATTGTGACTACAACTAGCCTAGTGACGTTAAAGTTTTTGTGTTACCATTAATTGCCATCGCCGGCACTGGGTCCAGCGGTGTGTTACTAAGACCATCAGGAATGCCATCAGTGCCACCCATGATGATGTGCACCCGAACTAAAAATTATCAGGGCATCTTGACGGCTAGTCAGTCCCCTAAAGGGTAGGTACCACCATCAAAGAGGGACTGCCCCGCACCACAGAACAACCCCACCAACTTTGGGACGGCGCATTGGGATAAGGTTCCCATCCTCGCCTCTTGCCCTTCCTCTTCCTTCTGTTCCGTCCCTCTTATCATAAGAGGGATACAAGTTGCCTTCACACGAGGGGTCTGGTTCATCCCAAGCTACTGAGCCGTACCTATGACTAGACTTGTAACCATGACGGAGGCCAGCAACAATTAGCCGAATGTTTATAAAGACGTTGACACTTCAATTAGCCTAGTGGTAGTAGATATAATTAGCCTATGAACATTGCATCTATAAGTTATAGTCCTAACACTTATGCCAATAGCGACAAGGGAATTGAATCATTGTGTAGGTATGAGGGACTGAACGAATATTTTCTTCTTCATGATTAAATAAATGTGTTGTGTTTCTTTGTCTGATAGAATTTGCAATAATAATAACAGATAACTAAAGTATCCGATATCGCGCTATGAATAAGCTCGCTGAGGTGGTAATGGGCTGTTCACAACATACTCAGAAGATCAGAGTGCAGATGGGCCAGTAAAGTTCTGGAATGGTGGCTGCGTTTTTGAAAACGAAGGGTTGTTGGTCAACCGTTCACCAGGTTCCCACCTGGTACGATCTCCGTGCAGTAGCCGATCCGGGATGGATGCGAGTAGCAGGATATCGGTCGTCTTGGCGTTTATTGAAAGTGGACCGATACGGGCTGATAATGACGATGATAATAATTAAATATAACGTGATGTAGAGCCAAGTCTTATTCCCTCAGAGTCATTCGACGCAGGAAAAATATTTCCAGACGAATTATAGCCGTGCCGCCTAAAATCTATAGGTCGGTATAGAAATTAAAACATTTATTCCAATTGTTTAGTAGCTCGGAGATATGCGTATATCATTATATAGAAATCATCTTAATGTCTACTTGTAGTTACATTCGCGTCACTGTCAATTATTAGTTCTTTACAAATAATAAGTTAGCAGTACAAAAAAATTTGTAGAAGTTTATGAATGATATAAATGATAGCTATACATGATTGTGAAAAATTATGAATTCCTTAACAGGATTTGGGTTAACGTTAAAAAATGCTCAATTTTGAAACGCAAGCTTGAGTGAGGCCTGTTTTTAATTGCGCAATATTCATCCAGAGACCGCGTTAATATAAATAGATTAGAAATAGATTTGTTATCATTTTTATTTATCATCTCGGAATACAATATGATTAGACTTCTTACCTTTACGAGCCTCTACGCGCTAACCTTCAATTACAATAAAGCCAATTTTAGAAATAAGTAAAATAATAATTCGGCTAGACTAGTCCCTCGGTTTATGTTAACCACCCCACCCATCTGAATCTTGTCTCCACGGGGGGTAATCCTTTACGCTCCACAAATAAATTGTATATTTTTTCAATAAGTATACACGCTCTAATATATTACTATGTTGTTTTCATTTAAAGGAAAACACTTGCACAATGTCATATATATTTTGCAAGTCTATTTTATTAATGAGCACGCATTTGTGTCTTTTTTGTTATAAATTGCTTAAAATTGTATTAATATTTTTTGCTTAAAAATCGGTCCTGTAGTTTTTTGCCGTGAAAGCATAACAGATAGACATATCAATACACGTTATATTGAGACCTGGGCATTTATAACATTAGTATGAACTATAAAGATTTAATTGTAACGATTTGGGCAATTATAAAGAATGTCAGGTTAAAGTAGAAAAATAGAACACAGAGACAATGAGAATGTAGAAGGATGTGGGTATCAAGGATGACCAAGACTGACATACTATGACCAAGATTGAGGTACTCGATCAATCTGGATCGGGTTCTGTCCGAAGGTGTCAAGAAAATGAAAATATTTTTGTTCAAAATAGTAGTTTACATATTCTTTGAACGTCATCAATTAAACCAACTACCGGTTAAACCTTAGCCCTGTTCTGAGAAGAATCGGTGAAACAAACTCAGAGGGTCTCATCAATAAATAAAGGGATAATACACAAAATAACATATAATTTATCAACAAATTTAATACAATTATTATTATAAATAGCCTGCAAGACTCGTCTTATTCCCACCTTTTTGGTACCTCTCATAAACTGTATTACATAGAAAAATAATTACCACATGAACGTTCCTTAATATTGATTTTAATTTTTTTGAAAGCTCAATCAAATCAATAAAAGAAAATGGATCTCAGAAAGGGCCTAAAGTTCTGGGATGCGAATCCCAGTAATTTAGACCGTTATATACAATGAGCTCCTGTAATCGGATGCAGGTGTGAACATTGCCTTGCAACTTTGATTGTATGAAGATAGTTATAAATATCAAGGAGGCAGGGCGGGTAGGTCAAGATCGTGGTATGTAGCGATCCATTCACTCTACCTACTCCATTAGAGAACTGGCGTGAAGATGTTTTGTTGTATTATAACGCTATACAAAAACAATAAATTGTCAACTATCATTAGATGTTTAATTTTTTTAATAGCATAAGGGGGAAAACGAGCAATCGGAGCCTTTTGGTGACTAACCTATCCTGTCCTAATGGGGGGGGGGGGGATCCATTTGGTCAAAATATGAAATTAAGTATTCAGAATTTGAATATGCAACAAAAATGTGACGCATTATAAAGAGAAAATGTTTCGGAAGGCATCTAAACGCTCCCCATCATAGAACCCTCAAAGGTTTTTCGTAACAAAGACAAATCGCAAACAGGCCTAATGGATGCCGGAACGGCCCGGAGAGCTCATGTCAAACATAAGGAAGTAAAGCCAACAAAAGATAGAGCGTATGCGTTTTATACAACCACTTCTTTATACGGTTTTGTAAGTTGGACTTAAGTGAAGAATTATAAGATATTATTAAGTAATTATAAGATATATAAAACATTTTTCTACATGTTAAGGGGAAACGAGCAGTCGGAATGTTTTCGAGACTCGCGACGATATACGTGCGTTTCATTGCTGTACATTTTTTTGTCCTTCCTTCTCCCAATGGGCACTGGAAACTTTTACACCGCTCGACATTTTATGTGCTTTTGTTATATTATGTAGTAAAAGTCGGTGTCTTTTCATGACCTACAACGCCATTGAAAATCCGCACAATTACTATGCTGATGTTGCCCTCATTTTTTCCTCCCCTCCTATGGGCTTCTCACAAACCGCAAGAAATGATATATATATATATATACCACTACTTCATACTAATGAGTACGGTGTAGTTCAATAAAAATTATATAGATATTCGTTTCTTTAATTTTAATTTTTCGGCAATCGAAACGAATAAACACTTCAGTATTTGCAATTTCGCTGGCTTTCACAAGGCGAGTGATTTTTATGTGAATTTGTTAATGATTTTAGTCGAAAATTCACTGAAATGAAATCACTTAAAGCGTCCACTTAAAAAATTTCTGGAATTCTTTCATCGTTATGCAGACAAT
The DNA here is from genome assembly GCA_017140195.1 of Eumaeus atala. NCBI lineage: Eukaryota > Metazoa > Arthropoda > Insecta > Lepidoptera > Lycaenidae > Eumaeus > Eumaeus atala. The sequence continues at coordinate 43,186 of JAFELO010000778.1, forward strand.
TTTATTGAAGTAATAAAATATTTATATTTGCATATCTTTAACATCATAAATATCATTGTAAGAGTGTCTATATTTTATTAAGAGGTGAGATAGTACCGCCAGAAAGAGGTTCTGTTGTGGGACATGTCGGGAGCACGTGATGGATGGAAAAGTTTTGCTTTGAAGTTGCCATGACCAGTTCGAAATTGAGTAGAACAGTCATAAACTTCTAAACGGTGTTCTGATAATCGGTCCCGCACACACGGGAAGAAGTTATGCTAATGTCGTCCTTTGGTTGTAGTAGACCAGCGGGCCTGCCTGTCCATTGATTAATTTTTAAGGGTTGCGTCTATAGGATTAAATAGTCTCGCAATCTTCTGTCTGTCTTGGGGTCTTATGAAGTTTGGATGAGAGTCGCTTCTTGAATTATAGTACATGGCTGCCGTTGTATTTCTAGCTCAGCTCAGGACTCCTGCAAGAATTGGTAAGGCCTCGATACTGGTTGTGCGATAAGCTTTACATAGGAATATTAATGCAAGCATCTGGCTTTGCTGTAAATTACGTCGCGCCGCGCCTATAGTGAGCTACTATAGGCGCTCTGCCCACACTGGTGAACCATAGCATATGGTTCTAAGATACGTCGCATTATATGTAGTTTCAAAGGTTTTAAGTGACAGACCCCACGTTTATGTAGACAAGTTAGTAAAGGCGTAAAAAAATCTTTTAGTTTTTTCTCCGGTTTGTATGTTCTAAAAAGTTATGTGTTCTAAAAAAATGAATTTATTTTCGCTTATTAAACCTAACTAATTAAGAGTTTCTTTGCGTTTTACTGGTACGTTGTTAACTGTTATACGCAGACTTGTTTGCAACTTCCCTTTTAGTACTATTTGGAAGGTTTTCTGCGGAGCGAATTCTAATCGATTTCTTTCTCTGCATGATACTATTAAACTTAGATGTTTGTTAGATTTAATCTCTATTTCGGATCGCGAGTTTCCGCGAACTATCGAAAAACACCATCAGCATATTCTACTAATGTACTTAAATCTGGTAAGGAAAACAAATCGTCAAATCCAATATGACATAAATATTTTGATAGAACTGAGCCTTGTGGGCAGCCTCGGGTCAAATTTTTCATATGTGAAAAATGACCCAGCCGCAGTTTAGCTGTGCCGGTTATGAAGTAAGAATATATCAAGGAATAAATATGTTATTCTCAAAGTCGTAGACGAATATGTCTGTCTCGGGCCGAAAGCCGAGAGATGGAAGCCGATAGAAGAATTCAGTTATTCAGTTGGGTTGGACAGAATTCCGGAAGTTTCGACACACCTCCGTCGCCTATACCGCAGAGCTTGAAGACAAAAGTCTTCAACCAATGCGTTCTCCCCGTGATGAACTACGGGGCCGAAACATGGCCTCTTAATTTAAGACTGGTCCGCAAGTTTGCGGTAGCTCAACGGTAGTTTGCGGTAGTGTTTCTCTGTCCGACAGAATTCGTAACGAAGTTATAAGACAGAGAACTATACTATCGGATATCACGCCACGAATAGGCTCGAGGCAGTGGCAATGGGCTGGTCACATACTCAGATGAACAGACGGCAGATAGGCCAGTAAGGTTCTGGAGTAGAGGCCGCGCTTAGGAAAACGAAATGTTGTTCGACCGTTCACCAGGTGGGAAGACGATCTCCGTGCAGTAGCCGGTCCGGGATGGATGCGAGTAGCAGGAGATCGATCGTCTTGGCGGTCATTGAGAGAGGCCTTTGTCCAGTGGACCAACAAGGGCTGATAATTATGAATGAAGAAGTATTTGAATAGTATTCCCGGTTTTTTATTTTAGAAGTAGCACTAGACACTAGGCGTTATCGAATGCACCTGAAACATTAAGAGATATTCCTGCTACATAATTAGCATCTGACAGGTCTACTTTTTTCCTTACTAAGATGGCGACATCTACTGTAGATCGTTCATACTATGTACATATATAAAAATCATTTACCTAGACGGGATTCGAACTTGTGACCCCTGGCGTAACATGCGGATTTAACGTCACGTTACCAACTGAGCCAGCCGGGCGTCAAAATTAATGCACAGGCAGAGGTACCTTAAAGGTCGTAACAGTTCAATTCAGCTGATAGGTAACAATTATAATAAATCTTGTAAAAGAGGGCGAAATGAGTAGTGGGAGGCATTTTTGGCAATAGGGCGCGTGGGTTCATAGGCGAGGCAGCAAAGCAAATCTGTCAAAATTTTAGTAAATAGTCGTTTAAGCACTCATCATAATATGTCCGACAGAATAAGGTTCTACTACTATAACCATTAAAAGACTTTATGAGGTATCTGTAAGGGTTTGGGCTTTTTAAGGTGTAAAAATGTTCCCTAAATTCTGAATGTTCAAGATTTTTTAGACACACCTAAATATAATTTTCTTAGTACTGACACCAAATCTCTTACAAAGGTTAGATAGCCTGAAAATTATAATATGATATACATTTAATGTATCAAGTGCCTTTGTGGAGAAAAATAAAGATTACTTCATTTCATAATATCAACTCAAGGTGGTGACTATACTGTCGTCTGGTGTGCGGTTTATCAGAGCATAAATGAGCTATTAACTCGATGTCAAGAAGATGACAATGTAAATTTTTATTGACAATAAAAATTTAGTACTTGGCTGTGCTTGTATTGGTGGTGTATTAGTCATTAAATGTTTCCGGCTCGATATTATATCACATATTGATAATATATTTGGAAGAGGTAGTGCCATGCTGTAAAGCGACATCTTCAGTGTCGCGTTTCGTGCGGTTTGTGAGTAGCCGTTGGTCCATTGGGGAGGGAGGAGGGCAACGAATCGACATAGTAAATATGTGGATATTCATGGGCGTCGGTGTTCGTAAAAATGATCCGATTGCTACTTTGCCTATTCTATAAAAAAAAATTCTGTAGACCTACAGGCTATTTGCCGGTAGACTATATTACCTACAGCTACCAGGTTAAGTACTTACTTTTATAGTTTGTCTTTTCAATAATAAGAAAAAATATGACGCTGGAGGAATCTGTCCCATTTTCTCGTCCATTAATATATAATAATATATATTACAAAGAGGACTTGGCCGTGCCATCTGTCCGTTCAATTTCTCCGCCACGGTGGTTATCTGAGACGCCAGCAACGGAAACATTTTTGCACAATATGAATGTGTTTTTGAATGTGATGATTTTTAGACAATAACATTAATTAATTTTAATGTCGTCCTAGTTGAATTTCAGCAATGGCAGCGTCTCCATACGAGCTAATTGCGCAGGACATATTATAACATTCAAAATATAATTTTTGTAAGAGGGAGTGCCATGCTGCGTAGGAGGAGGTAGTGCCATACGTGGCGCATGATGCCACATTCTACTATGTGACAGAATTGGGCGATCGGGGCCTTTCGCTCACATGATACCATCGTAAAGTGACACCTATGGTGTCGAGGTTCGTGGTTCTGTGGCTGAACGTGCTTACAACTAGACCACGAGGCTTAGGTGAATAAGGTTTTTTTAAGCCTTACGAAACCTTACAAATCAGCTTTGGATTAATTTTGGATTAAAAGTACACCTCCTTTTCAATAAACATAGTCCTTATCATTTCATCATTACCAGGCCTTATCGGTCCACTGCTGGACTTTGTCATAGCCTGTCGCAGTGAACGACAAATCTCCTGCTACTCACGCCCATCCCGGACCGGCTACTGTACGGAGATCGTCTTCCCACCTGGTGAACGGTCGGTGCTGTTGGGGGCGGCACAAGAATCCTCAACGTCACCCTCAATTAAACCCTAGGGTGACGCAAGAGTAGTCAAAGGGCACGGCCTCTTCATTGTTAAGAAGACAATGAAGAGGCTTCAGCGAGCTGGTCGTTTGGTGTCCCGTATGTCTCATAGTGCCAGTGAAATAGACGGGAGATGCGGAACCATCGGCAATCGGCAGTGGCGCTGCTCCGAATCAGCGTGGCAATTATGAGCATTAACCTGAAATGGAGACAACTGCAACAAGCATAGTGTATATGATTCCATGATCCTTTCGTAAGCGTAGAATATTAATTGAGTTATGTAAATCATTTTGATTTATGTAAATCAACTCTAACGTTATTTAAGGGTGCTGAATTTATTTGAAAGTGGGAATTCCCGATCCCCGCTATTAATGCCATGTTTAATTAAGGTTATATTAATGGGTTTTTGAAGTCCCGTTTATTCTTTTATATTAATGATATAATAATACTTTGTGTATAGTAGTATAGTAAAGAGTAGATGATTTGTTTGAACGAGCCAAGCAAAACGAACTTGAAAAGTTTTTTTGTGTGTGAGACTTATGTTTATGATGAAGGTTATATATCATGACGTAAGAACCAATATGGCGGAGTTTTATTTTCGTTTTATTTGTTAGAAAGACAAACAAGCATACACATGAATCACAAATAAAATTATCTTAACAGTATTTTAGTGTACACAGTGTTTTAACGAATTACAAAAATACGAATCACATTTTTTTCTATTTACATACCCATACAAAGTTCAATTTGAAAGGTTAGTTTAGCTGGGTTAGTCAATCGTGACAAATTATATCTATGCATTGAATTTCTGTGCTTCAATATAGCGGGAACTCGTGAATAGTTTGCTTTTAGTATACAACATGAGTTTAAGGGTGAATTAAAATATTAGTCTGGACTCCGAGACAAAGCCGCATTTCACAACACCCACACGTAATGCACAAATACAAATAAAGTGCAGTGTAACTAAAACATCTTCACAATTACAATGCACACTTCTTTATAGCATAGGGGGACAAACGAGCAGTCGGAGCCTTTAAACGAATACCGACGCCCATGAACATCAGCATAATTATGCTGATGAGTTGCCCTCCTTTTCACGCCCCCATCCCCAATGGGCCACGGGCTACTCACAGACCACACGAAACGTGACACCGTTGGTGTCACTTTGCGGCGGTATCGAGTGAGCGAGAGGTATCTCCCCGGTCGTGCCGCCCCAATTCCGTCGCATAGGAGGTTGTAGCGTCATGCGCGATGCATGGCACTACCTCCTCCTATGCAGCATGGCACTACCACAAACATAGTACTACAAATATACTGCAATATAACGAAAACAACTTTATAATTACAATGCACATGAAGTAATAATGATAAAAAAAGGCAATACAACAAAAAGAGTGTTATATGTTTTGGCTAGTTTGTGTGTGTGTGTGCGCGTGTGTGTGTTTCTCCTCCTTTCTAATGAGCCACCGGCTCCTCACAAATTAGATGAAACGCGACGGCATCACTATTATTAGACATATATTTATAACAGAACACCCTTATTTCGACGTGGCATTCACAATGAAGCCTGCGACCTTTGGTCAACCACGCTTGCTTATGCAGTGTTTAAATCATTTTTGTAGGTAATTAATACTAATAATAATTTTGTATCGTACTTTATACATCGATTGTATGTTTTTATTTTACGTTGTGCACAATAAAGAATATTTCATTCATTCATTCATTCATAATACATATTTGGGTGGACACAGGTGCGTCGCTCCAATGAATTGATATATGAGGAGTCATTAAAAATCAGCGTCGTATCATTATATTATTTCCAATATATTTGTATGGCGAATACTGAGTGGCCACATCCATAGATTGCAATAATATCTGTATTAATTAGTTTGTACAGTAACAACTCATGTAATTGTGATTAGTAAACATCTTTCTTTCTTTCCGACTGGCAAGCATCGTAGCCGAGCATGTTGGTATATGATAAAAAATACATAAGAAGACGGAGAAAGGTCGAGGAAATGAGAATACCTATATCATCTTCTAGACCAGTCATTATTATACATATTTTGGATTTCAACATTCCAATCCACAAGATGGAAATGTGCTCTATGGTTGTCATAATATAACACATTTTTGGACGGCAGCTTTTTGTTCCAACGTTTCTAATAATACCTGGGATTATGCTGTCAGCCCTTCGTTAACATTAGGGTCGAATTTGACCTCAGCAAAAATAAGTGACGCCTACGGTAAGTGGAGAGGTAAAAACAGGGATTTGATATCCTTTATCACCATCTACTTCACAGCCTGGAATTAATTGTCCATTATTTAGTGGCAAAAAGAAACAGTTTTTTTTAAATTTTTTAATGCCATGCTGTATAGGGCGAGGTAGTGCCGTGCATGGTGCATGACATTACATCCTCCTATGTAACGAAATTGGGCCGGCACGACCGGGAAAGTACCTCTCGCCGCTCACAAAATACCGCCATAAAGTGACGCGTTTCATGCAGTTTGTGAGTAGCCGGTAGCCCATTGGGGGTTGGGAGGATTTTACCGCGTCATATCATCGTCGTGGCTGAATGGCCAGTGGCCACCTTCCGTGATACGACCTGGGCTACGTCAATAAAAGAATGAACTCCTATCGAAAAGGGTGGTAATGCGCTCGCACATCTTAGGGTTCTGCGGATGTCCATGGGAGGCATTAGTTACCAACCACCTGCTCGTATGCCCCTTGTCATAATAAAGAATATATAATTATGTAAAAGATTCATATATTTTATCTATATAGTTGTATCATTACAAAGGTCGAAGCGACGACGAGTGCCGAGGCCCATAGGCTTTAATGTTATACCTTCTTTTACGTTCCTAAAGACACAAACCGCACAAAACGTGACAATATAGCCACTTTGCAGCGGTATAGCAGCAATAATATTAGCAAGTTAGCTGCTTGGCACTAGCCTTTGTTACATTATTCCTAAAAACTAATTTAAGGAAGAGGTAGTGCCATGATGCATAGGAGGAGTTAGGGCCATGTTGCATAGTTCCTTAGTTCAGCTCTTAGAATCAACAGAGTGTCACGTAAACTATCCCTACTTCTTCCACATTTATTTAATCTTCGTCCAAACACGTGGGGTGGTGGCGTCCCACTATACTTTAATTGTATCCGGTTTTCACAGACGGGGCACCAAACTTGCGATGGCTAGAGGTTCCCATCCTCGCCCCTTACACCGTGCGCGAAAGCGCCATCTCCTTTTTCTCTTTCGTTCCCTTTTCTTATAAGACGTGTGCAAAGAGCATCCCGCTCAGTTAGGTTAGCTTCCGCTTAGCACCGCCACGAAAAGACTTGAACCATGCTGGGGATAGCTAGATTTCCACAAGGCTCTTATCTAATTGATTCAGCATTATTTATCGTAGATCTTTTGTAATTGTAATTTTCCCCACAGAGATTGCTCTACAAGGAATTCTACGTTCGTTAAATTAAATTCGGAACATTCTTAAATGTTCTAGACTATGTTCAGATGTGAATATGAATAATTAAATTAGTGGAGTAAGTGATTAAGATGCTTGTGGAATTAGCAAGTTTAGAAACCCTGATTTATTTCACTGTGATTACTCGCCGGAATCGTTGACGTGTCAATTATAGTAACGTGGTAATATATGGTCATGGTTTCTTTATGGTTTGATGGGGATCAGTCTATACATTTTAATGGTATAGGAGGGCGGACGAGTAATCGGAACGCTTTAGGGCTAGTGACGCTCATGAATGTCCATATAATTACCATGTCGACTCGGTGCCATCTTTTCCTCCGCCCCTCTAGCGGCTCAAAAGTCGCACGGAACGCGTAACCGAAGATGTCACTTTACGGCAGGTCACTATCTCACATTAAAATGTGGAAATTTGATAACTTCCGACGTCAAAAGAATCTGCGTAATTGTTATGCAAACTTGATCCTTCATTCCTCCGAGCAATGGGCCACTGAAACACATAAGCCGCACAAACTGCGATATCATAGCAGTCTCCTTGCTGTCATGCCATGGTTGTAATGGTTCCTCCTCGGACGTGTTGGCCCATCTCAGCTCTCGAGCCCCACAGACCACTGGAACCCACGGGGGATTAGTGAAAACGCATTAATGCGTTTCCCACATTTCCTTTTCTTATTTACTGTGCCAGAAGAAAGAAAATGAAAAAAAATCATGTTATAATTAAGATTAATGCTAAGAAGTGGAAAAATTGTAAAAGGTATTTTATTTATTCACTGTAACGCGAAAGAAGGAATACCTTAAATTGTTTCATTTGTTTATTGTCTACAAACGACCAATCGCACTCAACGACTACTGACGCCCATGAATATCAGCAATATTATACCGATGCGTTGCCTTCCTTTTCACCTCCCCCCGAAATGGGCCACCGTGTACTCACAAACCGCACGAACGCGACACCCTAGGTGTCACTTTACGGCGGTATCGAGTGACCGAGAAATATAGTTGCATAACATAATGTAGTGCATGCATGACACCTCCTCCTACGCAGCATGGCACTACCTCTTCAAAAAGAGTACACACCAAAAATGTTTGCCGATTTAGAAAACAGCTTAAACCGATAGGTGTTAAATCCCACAAAATATCTCACAGTTTACGTCACCTAGTACTCTCAAAAAACATTTATCCCACCTTCTACCGGGAACTGTCCGCAATATGTTCGTTGAAATGGTGGAGAATTTTAGGCGATCCTTCATACATGCTCTACGTCGTGTTTTCACGATTCCAGCTTAGATAAAGCAATCGTTAAATTTTTCTCAACAGGGACCGTGATGCGAGTTAATTTCCGGCTGGGTCGGTCTAGTGAGTCTATTATATATGGCGTGTACTACACCGTAGCGATCAGAAAAATATAAAAAAATGAAATCGAAACTTAAAGCAGTGAGGAGAAGACATTCGCATGAACGGTTTTCAAAGGCTGTATTTACTATTTATTTTTATCACTCATTATCACTAGCAAGAACTATTGATGTCTTAAATTTACGCTAATGTTACTCATTACAATAAAACTACTTTTATAGATTTTATCGATATATTTGTGTTTTTTTTATAGAATGTGTTTGTTGTACAAACGAGCAATCGGTGCGTTTCAACAACTACCGACGCCCATGAACAGCACCATAATTACTTTTTCTCTCCCACAACCAATGGGCCACCGGCTAATTCACACATCGCACGAAACCCGACACCGTAGGTGTCTCTTTACGATGGTACCAAGTGAGCGAGAGGTGCCTCCCCGGCCGTGCCCGCCAATTCCGTTGCATAGGTAAATGTAGTATCATGCATCATGTATGGCACTACATCCTCCAATGTAGCATGGCACTACCTCTTACTAAAAGATATTCACATCAGACGTTTGTGTCGTTTCGGCGATATCATGTCACGACGACAATATAATATATTTTTTCCAAAATATTAAGTGTGTCTTTCAATCCATTACACGCAATATAACTTCGAGCAAAACGCTCGAAATTATATTGTGGCTGGAAATTATACGGTGGCATTTCACATGACACAACATAGCGCAACCTGAGATATTTATAGCAATTTATTGTACAATTAAATTAAAATTCAATTGGAGTTACGGCTCAGTGTGACAAACCACAATGAGGCCAGTATAAAATGTGTTTGGATCACATTGTAGAGATAATAATGTGGCGTCAACTACACCCTTCATCTCGTTCATACATCCGGAATCCAGGCTTTGTTAAGCTTAAAGGGGAAAATCCGGACGTTAACTGAATATTACTTCATCATCCTTTGTGGCGCAGTTAGTGAAACATATCGGGCTTTATCAACGTCGGCGACAGTTTCATCATTTTCTAAAACTCTCTCGAGTATTTGCGGAGAATATTTCTGGAACGTTACCTGGATATATCATTCGCTGTGTGTCCGCCCGCAGGGTGCAGTTAAACCACTAATTTTCATTTACTTACACTTACATGTTATATCTGATTTAATTTTCTCATACTCATGCTACTTCTCATTCATTTGCGAAAAGGAATTCGTGTTGGAAAAGAAGAGAAACGAAGAAAAGTGTGTCTTCATCTCAAGTTGTAGTAAAAGACTGAGACTGAGGGAAGTTAATCGCAAGATGTTCATTATTTACACAATAACGATGGATGGAGATGAATTTACTTATCCCAAATTCTCGGCAATGCCATCTGCTGACTGATGACGCGCTACTGTGTGTGTTTCAGCACGTTATGTAGCAGGCTCGAATGCCAACCAGGTCCTGAATGTTTACGTGTACGTAGTATTTCTTTAAATATATACTTCTCTTTGAATTTACAAAATATATTTCTATTACCTATTATGTACCTATAATAGATACCCCTTTGGAACTTACCACTAAGGTAGGCTTACGGGGTGTTAAATCAGCAGGTACTATTATATTATAAATGTCAAGTATGCTTGTAGTCTGGAATAGAATTGACTAGATATAAATTTATCTCTCAGAGATAAACATAATCAAATGAGAAACCAAACGTCATGTCTCAAGGAAGCCATACAACTACTGTTTGTCTTAATTGGACTGAACTAAAAAAATATAATTATTTGTGGACTTTTGATAGCCTGTAATCTAAGGACATCAGTCAGTACTGTCCGTGACCATGGCTGCTGTAGAGCTTTTGAAACCTACGCCCTGTTAAACAAATAAATAAACCGCGGTAAACTTTGTTACTTCTGTTGTAATCTGTTCCTATTCATTATCTGTCACGACTATCTATAATTAACTAACTCTTTTTTAACCTGCAGCACCTGGATTTGCTTGTAGAATAATTAAAAACGAGGTGATATATGTTAAAGAGTCGTAATAATTAATAACATTCAAATAAAATACACACAAAAAGAATACTCTATATTTAATGGAAACTTTTTGAGCTCAAATTAATTTCGTTACGAAAAACATCGCGCTGTGAGGTTTTTCTGCATTATAACAGAAGCACTGAATACCACACAAATGAATGTTTATCTTTAGCTTTACCTTTTAATAATTTATCTCTCCTCTAATAGTCGATTACTGCTGTTTAACTATTAATCTGTTCAGTTGAATTTGAGAACATTGATCAAATACGGACATAGAGCTTTTGGGAACTTAAATATAATAAGGGGACTAGCGATCACCCCGGCTTCGCCCATGTATAACAGGAGTTTTAACATTTTCACTTACTTTACTTATGAATAGAAAAAATTAAAAAATGTCATTCAAATGCAATTTCTAAGAAGATCTATAGGAAGAGGTAGTGCCATGCTGCATAGAAGACATGTTTGACACTACACCCTCCTATGCAACTGAATGGGGCCGGCACGACCGGGTCGGTACAACTCGCTCATATAATACCGCCGCAAAGTGACATCATCAGTGCCGCGTTTCGTACGGTCTGTGAGTAGCCGGTGGTCGATTGGGGAGAAAGAGACCTCATGGCGGCATATATGATGATAACTCGGAATTGTTTAGGATTAATTTAAATATCTTAGTCCATATAATAACCTCGTAGGGTTAGAAATGGCCCAAATTACAAGGCGTGTACACGTAGATTATAGTAAACTAGACGCTAGCGTAGCAAACTTTTAGGGCATATGTAAACTTGTAATTTTATAGTTGTTTAAATAGACTAAGAGACGGTTGCAAGTTTTTACAATAATGGGGATAACTTTGTTAAATCTAAACAACTTATCTTCTCTTTTTCTACCTTTCCTGTACCTTAGTACCTTATTCTGACTCACTGACTGATCAACGCACAGCTAAAACTTCGACAACCGCTGCAAACTCTCGTATTTAAACTATTATTAGCCTGTCCGTTCACAAGTTTTATATATTAATTACTGATACAACAGAAAGCTCTAACATGAGATGTTTTCTAATTGCGTTGACGGCCTTTGAGAAACAACAAAACTTTCTTAAGTCATGCTAATTTGAGTTATAGATACATGTCAAAACAAAGACGTACTCGTAGAAATGACTGGGAATATGTGGGAAGTTGGAGGGACAGTATGCAGGGTCATATGGATCTGCATAAAAATAAAGCACATGATAACATAAAAAGCCTATTTCGAAATGTTATCAACAGAAGCTATGGAGAGATTTTTCCATAGGGAAATCCTTCACCGAAAAACGTCTTTATTGTTTAAGGGACTCGAAATATTCAAGGTGCTCTCTAAAATTTATCTTAAATCATAAAAAAGTGTATTAATTTCGAGAAAAGATGAAGGGTAGTTTTCCACTGTGGTCAAGTCTGGAACGTCTGTTTTAACCAAGATTAGATCGAGGATCATGAGTCCCGAGTCTTGCTGGAAGGACCATACTTAGTCATTGAACATGACGTTATTTAGGCTTAACTACCTCCTCGAGAATATTGCCATGATGCAGTTGTTTAGGGGCTTAACTACCTTGTCGAGAATATTGTCTTGATTCAGTTGTTTAGGGGCTTAACTACCTTCTCGAGAATATTGTCTTGATGCAGTTGTTTAGGGGCTTAACTACCTTCTCAAGAATGTTGTCTTGATGCAGTTATTTAGGGGCTTAACTACCTTCTCGAGAATATTGTCTTGATGCAGTTGTTTAGGGGCTTAACTACCTTCTCAAGAATATTGTCTTGATGCAGTTGTTTAGGGGCTTAACTACCTTCTCAAGAATATTGTCCTCATGCAGTTGTTTAGGGGTTTAACTACCTTCTCAAGAATATTGTCTTGATGCAGTTGTTTAGATGTTTTGATACATTTTGCACAAAAAAAATGGCTCAGTCACTCCTTCATTGCTGACACCCCACCAAACCATCACGGATGCCCACGTTACACACTGTCGATTGATTGGAAAACTTTGAGCATAAATACTGTCATTTTGTTTGTAAAAAAAAAACATTTGTCTGAGACCTCCCTTAGTATACCGCTTCAGTAGTTGACTCTAATAATCTTTAGTTCATCATCTAAGAAATCTTCTTAACAAGAAGTATGCAGCATGGTCCTAGGTGCTATCTTCACTTTAGGATGTTCCTTTGGCCTCAGACAGGACAACCTTTTTCGTATGATCACCACATGGACGGAGAGATCTTCTAAACGGAGGTGGTCTCTTTGTACCTATTAATAGCCCGGTATACAAACATTTGTATAACAATAAGTTTTAAAATTGCATTTGGCTCAATACCTACTTTGTATAATGCAATCACGGAGATTCCGTTCCTTGATCACTCCATTTTAGTATCGCAAAATATTGTACATTGAATCGGCCCCAAATTATATAACGCAATGAACAATCGTATAAAAATGCTAGATTCCAAATTAAAAATGTTTTTTTTTTATTCTGACAGTATTTATGGCCATACTGAGTATAAAAATATTTGAAAAATACGATGTATAACGATTTGATGCGCTTTTCACGTTATTGGCAAAATAGCACAGCAAGAAATATATAATCGAAATTAAAAGTTGCATTCTAGTGCTTCCATTTGCCAGCGTAGGTAGACAGGAGGCCTATATACACACGTACAGACTAATCAATCATGTAAGTAGGTCGTAGACCTCCGTATTTACTTAGACCGCTTCCTTAGAAGTTTAATTTCAAAACAATGAACCACCCATTGTGACCCGTACTCTCACCCTAAAGCGCATGGGTAATCCAGAGGAGGCTGTATCTCGCCGTGGTAATGGAATTTCGGGCAGACATACAACGAAATGATCCTGTTGTGGCTTCGTTTTTCGTTTGAGGTACGAAGCCCCAAAATATATAAACGTAGAGAGATTTAATTAAAAATTCTACAACACTAAAGTTCAATTACGAGAATACGGATTAGGAAAACACTTTTAAACTGACTATTTTATTTCTCATTACTAAGCAAAACTGTGGAAGTACGCAGACACGGATTTAAATTCTTAAACTACTTTTTAATTGAAGTTCTTGATAAGTCAATCTTTATGTATAATAAAGGTAAAATAAAATTCACTCGCCATTCGGAGATTAAGCAGATATTTTTTTGATACTGAAAAACTAACTACCCCCGCAGTTTTACCTGGAAGAGTCTATTGCAAGGGAGCCATTCATAACTTCTAGAAAAAGTATTTTCAAGTTATTTCAGGTAGTAATCATTCTAGTAGCACAGAATTTATTTAAATCCATTTACTACTTTTTGCATAAAATAATAACGAATACATTATTTCTAGTCTTGCACTAAATGTTGTAATATGGATAAAAATATTTTTTTAATTGCAAATAGCATTTATTAATTTTACAGTGTGTATACAAAAGAATTAAAATATAAAATAATGTGAAAAGTTTAACACGAAAGGGCCTCTAATTGCTACAATACAGTGCCTTAAATGTTGACGTTGAATCAATAGAAGTACGCACTGCCGCCGATGGGGCACTCTTTCCATGGGGAAATTATTCACTACCAATCGTATGGATTGTTTTAGGGACTCTAAATTATTATCGCGCTTAGAGCAAACTGTACTCTCCTAAAAGTGGACAGAATTCATAATCCAGTGGATTAAGTTTGAGACTAGATGAAAGATGGTCTTCTACTCTGATAAGTCTGGAACGTTCGTGTTGACCAAGACAGGGTGGATTGAGCTTCATTGTGTGGCCTTGAGCATTGCTGGAAGGACCATATTTGGTTATTGGACATGGTGTTATTAAGGGACTTAACACAATCGTGACGATGTTTTTTGATACCTTTTTCATAAAAATATGGCTCTGACACTGCTTCATAGCCAACTTATAATTACTCAACAATGTGTTGATGCGTTACGTCAAGATGACATATCGAGGGCTGTGTGACCATCATATGAGATAGACTGGAGTTCAGTCTAGGTGAGGAATATTACGTGTAAGATGGCAAGCTATAACACATCTCTGAGGTACACGCCCAAGCTGTCCTCATCTTATGGCCTTCGAGGATATTGTGTATGTCTAACACAAGCGTCAGCTGTCATAGGTGTTATCACAATATAGACTATGCAAACATCTTGACATTTATGCAACATGCCACTGAAGTCGGATAATGCCGACGTTTCCCTCTGTCGTCGACTAATTGGGAAGCTTCCATAGAGCTTTCATCATAAATATGGTAATTTTCTTTCTTAAAATGTTGCTCAATTGTAAAAAAAAAAAAATCTCACATGTAAACAATTTTTTTTCTGTGACATCCGTTTGCGTACTCTTCAGTAGCTCTTTCGATTTTACAACCCATTCATCTTTAATTTATATAGGCTGCAAGTCATGAGTCATCTCTGAAAATACGCGACATGGTTCTAGATGACATCTTCATTTCCCGAGATATAATGTTTTGCATACGGACACTATTTCTTCGATTTTTTCCCCTACCGCTCTGACCACTTTTTTCGTATGAACACACACACAGTCCTACTGTGCCTATCAATAGCTAAAACATATGACTAATACCAAGTGTATGGAGTTTTAAATATTGCATTCTACTCCAAACCTACTTTGTACAATGCAATCAAAGAGATTCCGTTTCCCTTTATCACTCCACTCCATTTTAGTATCGCAAAATATTGTATTGGCGCCAAAATGAGAAAACAAAAAACAATCGTATAAAAATGGCATATTCCAAGTTAACATGTAACTTTTTTTTGAACTGTAACATTATTTATTGCCAGACTAAATATACACACCTTCGCATTTATGACATTAGTTGAAAATAAGTTGTTTCAATATTGTCGCTCACCTCGAGTTATTAACGTGTAAGTATGAACAAGTAATGTACGTGTGAGGAGTATTGTCATACTGCATTGCATCCAAATTGGGTCGGCGCGACTGTGTACTGATACCTGACTCACATGACACCGCCTTATAATCACAGCTATTCCGTCGTGTTTAGTGCGATTCGTGAGTAGATGATGGCCCATTGAAGGGAATTAGAGAAGATGGTGTATCTACACAGGCATTACATAGACGCTTATAGACGTCTGTAGATATCAAAAAGTTCCAATTTATCTTTTTTCTCATATACCGTATAAAACAATTCTTGTTAAAATTATTCCATTCTAAATGTAATATATAAATGATACTCCTATACTTTATAACACCGTCGCAGCCGTGTCTCGGTGCACGCTATAACCGCACCGTCATAAGTTTCACCGCGGTTGCTATGACACTTTCATTAAACTGAGCGTATATTGAGACAAACAAAATTTTGCATACACCTACGTATGTAAAACTGTAGTTAAAAGTTTATGTTATGTGGGCTTTTGGTTTTGTTTTGGCGAATTCGTGGCGTCCATAAGGACTACGAGTCAATCAAATTATAGTTGTTGTCAGGTCCGATGCGTTAGGTAGACAAAGATCACCGATAGGATGGACGCTAGTGGCAGAAGATTCCTCATTTTTTCGTTCATTGAAGGGTTAGGATTTGGGAAGAGGCAGTGCCATTCTGTATAGGAGGAGGTAGTGCCACACATGGTGCATGACACTATAATCTTCTCAGCAAACCGGTGGCCCTATGAGGGACGAAGAGGGCAACGCATCAGCATAGTAATTATCTGGATGTTCATGGGATTCGGCAGGCTAAGAAGGCTGCGATTGCTTGCTTTCCACCCTATACTATAAAAAAGCTTAGAAGAAGGCTATGCAGCATTGCCGTTGAATTGAGCCGACACGGTTGGAGAAGTATATTTTCATTGCTTGCAGCTATGCTGTCGCGTTTCATGTTGTTTGTGTGTAGGGAACGAGGGAAAGAATGCAACACGTCTACAACACGTGCATTTAGGCAGATGTATGTGGGTGTCGGTAGTCGTTAGAAGTTTCCGACTGTTGCGTCCAGATCTTCATTGAAGGTGGCCTTCTACAGTGCATTGACGACATGAAAGGTACAATTGATTGTATACTCATTCATTCCTTAATCTTAGTAATACAATTTAACCGAACGCGACATACATTGTCTAACCTACCATCGTGATTCGAGAAAATATAATGTCGGAACGCCCATCTTGAGTTCAGTAACAGATGGTTAAGAATCATTTATTTATCATGTACATCGTACCATCATGATCAGCTAAAGGAAACCAACTGCCGAACTTATCCTCGCTCAAACCCCACTTACACCCAGCGGGTCTCAGAAACCTTAAATAAGTCAGCCAGTTCATCGAGTAGGGAGCCGTCCAACACTCCCGACTCTATTGCGGAGCTACCACTCGAAGTTCTATCCTTTGTGACATCATATGCTGATGCCTAAGAGAGTCCAAATATCGTTATATGATGGTATGAAACCGCCATTTGGATTGTTAGAAACGGCAACATTGTTTTTTCTTAAATTAATTAGGATGGGTTCAAAGTGGAGCAATAAAATTCAGTAGGCGCTTTGAATAAATCGTAAAAATACTTAATTTTATAATGCTTAGTTAATATGCGTAATTAAGAAGACATTTAGGTTATAAATATAATCCTAAAATTGTTTTAGAGTCGCATCAGTAAACCATTCCATATACTTTCCTTTAATGCCATTTTGACATAGAGCAGGGTGCAGATACGAACATGAATATAATGTAGGTAGAGTTTTAGTGTAGGTTTATGTTTCAGGAATTTATATGACGGTGAGTCTTGGATAATAGGAAATGAAGATAAGAATACATTGTACTTTGGGTCTAGATAATCTTGTATGTGCCTATATTTAATTAATTTCTGTATGTGCAAAGCAAAGGGAAATTGAGGAAAAGAGATAGACAAAGAGTGAACTATTTGCTGTCTTTCCCGATTTCCGCGGTCGTGTTTTGGGTTGGCTTCCCTTTTATATCTATGAACGCGACACGCTGACTTTGTAATGTAAATGACTTATGCGGAAGCGACAATATTAGAATAAGCCACGACTAATTAGTGGAGCAATGTGTAGGCGTCTGTAGTCGTAAAAAGGCTCCGGTTGCTCGTTTTCCCCTTTTAAAACAAAAGTAATATAATTATTAAACACTCATTAATACTTAAATAATAATTCTATATTAGCGTCTTAAGTTTACGCGAATGTTTACAATAAAACTATTTTTACGTATTTTCATCGCGGTTTATTCAATTATTTAACTAGGCCGACGTTTTATGAGCTCTACAGCATGGTCACGGGTGGACTCGTGAATGACTGTTCTTCTTATCTGCATTGATATTCTGTGATGAAACTCTCAAAGCCGCACCATCAGCGCCCTCTCGTAAATTCCGGGACCTTATCCAGCCTTATTCGATAGTGCTTCGAACTACTAACTTGAATATTATGCAGTGTGTTCTGAAAGTCAAGGAATTGGGACGTGTAATTAGTTGACCATGACAGTAAAAGAACACAATACTTGGAGGATCATAGTTAGGTTAGAGGGGGTACCAAACCCCATCTGAAACCAGTGATGGTATTATGAACTCATTGACTGCTTAACTATAAATATTACTATTATTATAATATGCCCCCACCACAATTAATAACTATCTTCATTTTATAGTAATCGTAGGCTTACGGGGTAGTATTGTTTCTGCATCATAGGGTACTGGCGTAAAGTAACATTTTCGGTATCGCGCTTAGTGCGATTTGTGAGTATACGGGTTGTCCAATAGGAAGGGAGGTGAAAAGGAGGGCACGTCATTGGCATAGTGATCCTGCTGATGTTCACGGACGTCGTAAAAATGCACTAAATTCTCGTTTGCCCCCCTATACTATGAAAAGGCAACGTTATGTATGTTTTTGTCTTTGAGTGGGTAGTGCCAAATTTGGATATAACATCGGGGAGGTCTTGTTACTAAGCTAAAGAGCTAAAATTATAAAAAGCATGTGTGTTACGCTGGTATTGAATTTTGGGACATTCCGGTCCCAGGTCAGAAGTTTGCGTGTTCAGATCGCATCGGGGTCACCAAATGTGCTAGCGTGCTGTAATAGATATCTATATGTGTTGCCAGTATAGGGTAGGAAATGATATAACATAAAATATGTTGATAACATTTTTTTTATATATTTGTTATAAATTAACTGGACTCCTTTCGAAAGGATTGCCGTAGTTTCAAACAGATAGGTTTGAAGAGAGAGTAGAGAAGCCAGCCCAGCTGTGGGATACACCATTTCTATGTTGTTTCTGAGAGGGCAGAATAATTGGGGAAACTATACTTGCTATGTGTTACTGTCTATTCTTGTACTCTATACACACATTCAATCAAATAACAATACTTTCTTTAATAATTGTTTGTTAATTTTCACGTTTGTTACATATTTTGTAGTTATCTGACGGGTTTTAACGAGATACTTCAAGTACTTGTTACCAGATACTGTCTAAGTCGGGTTACAACAGTCGGCTCGTGACCACAGCTGGAGTAACTCGGTTGAAGCGTCGACCAATGTATTTACAAAAACTTTGCCAAGTACCTTGTAAAAACAATTTTAAGTTTCGCGTTAAAACTCGTTCGATAACTACAAATACTTTATTTGTTTCTTTCTTTCAGGCTACTATTAATAATAATGGATTGAATTATTACGTATTTCATTATTAATGTTGATCAAAAATCGTTGCGTAGCCCCTTCAAAAGATTTAGGGAGATTATTTTGACAGATTCGGCGAAAAATATCGACGAACTCCGAAAGTAAAGCGAATCGTCAAGTCACGTGATCTGTGAATTATTATCCGGCGGTGAGCTGAAAGAGCTACTCCAATCTGACCTGGTTTCATTGAAAAATGTAAGTCTGCTGTGTGAAGCGCGGCTCCCGAATTATTTTGACTTATAAAACGATAGGATGACCATGCTTCATTCAAAATAAAATGGAATTTGAATAAGATATTTATGTTTTTTTTTCAAATGAAGATACATATCGCTCCTATAAACACCCCCGTAAAGTGATAAATTCGGTGTTTGTGAGTAGTCCTGATTCTTATGCCTATAATTAAAGGTATATTGATAGGCATAATAACAACAAAAGCAACACATTATAATGTTATATTTATGAGATGAATTAGGGGATTACATAGCAACTGCAACTAGAAATAATGAAAAATTGTAAATTTTCAAATATTTCTTAGTCTTCGGAGTTTATTCCTCAAAAGTTTCGCGTTAAGAACAAATCGAGAAGAATTTCAGAAAACTCAACAAAAACTGTTAGTCCTTTAAGTCTATACTCATACTAATATAATAATAATAATAATAATAATAATAATAATAATAATAATAATAATAATAATAATAATAATAATAATAATAATAATAATAATAATAATAATTGAGGTCTTGGTAGAAAACCAAACTAAAATCACCGAATGGACTAGAAAAGCCCTCCATGGGAGACATCGCCTGGACTTATGCCACCCTAATGTCGACAAAGAAGCGTCGAACGCATGGCTAACCCGTGGCGAACTGTTCCCTGAGACTGAAGGCTTTAGATAGCGATAGAAGATCAAGTAATAGAGACCAGAAACTACCAATGGCATATAACTAAAACATTGAATAATGATACCTGTAGAAAATGCAATAGCTCGCCAGAAACTATGCAACACGTTACAAGTGCATGCAAAGCAATAGTTCAAACTGACTACAAATATAGACATGACCAAGTTGCTAATATAATTCACCAGAAACTTGCTCAACAATATCATTTCATTACCGACTTGGAACCCTACTATAAATACAAGCCCCATAATGTGTTGGAAAACATAACGACCAAACTCGTCTCTGACGTCTGCAAAAAGTAATAATAGTACCAATAGTAATATCCTGTACAGGTGTTATACCGATACAATTGCACCAATCATTAAAGACTCTACAGCTACCACCAAACACGTATCACATTCTCCAGGAAGCAGTTATTCTAAACACTTGCCAAATAGTGAGAAAACTTTTACAAATACACCAGGAATAAATTGTCTCAGCGGTACCTACCACTCACTCCACATAACATTAAAAATTGTATCCATCTGATATGCTACTTGGTTTAGGCTCGTGCATATCAGTACTCCGGTGAAAGCCGAGGAAAAAAAGAAGGAGAATAATAATAATAATAATAATAATAATAATAATAATAATAATAATAATAATAATAATAATAATAATAATAATAATAATAATAATAATAATAATAGCAATAATAATAATTATAACCCCCCACGGGGACCACCTTGACGTGGTGGGGGGGCTTACAGGGAGGAGGAACATACATGTAGGCTGACCACCTAGACTATATTGCCCTATGTATAGGAGGTACTATTATTAACGCCCATAACAACT
This sequence comes from Eumaeus atala, assembly GCA_017140195.1. NCBI lineage: Eukaryota > Metazoa > Arthropoda > Insecta > Lepidoptera > Lycaenidae > Eumaeus > Eumaeus atala. The sequence continues at coordinate 64,196 of JAFELO010000778.1, forward strand.
TGGCTGTTATCCTCTCTAAACTAACGGTCACCAACTAGGAGAAGAAGTAAACACGGAACATGGACGCGAATTTAGAACATATGACTACTTAGGAGGGTTCCGGTTTTGCTGGGGGGACCCTCCCCGAGTCCGGTGGGTCTAACTCATCTGATTTGGGCAGCCATACGTTTCTGAGGGGGCCTCTGTCTTCGCGCACTAAATCTAGGTACTGTTTAAGACCGCTTCCCGGAGGTCGTCGGGGCACACCTGGAACCGATGCTGGGTGTCTCAGCAAAATGCTAACCATCGGCGATGAGAAGCTGAACAGGCGGGCTCTCGCTGGGGATAAACCCGAAGAAGTTACAGCCGAATCATCTTCACCCCCATCATCACCACTCAGTCTGTTCTCTGTTGAGAGCAGGTCAACGCGGCACAGCTACTCGAGGCAGACTTCTCCTACATCACCCCCATCTTCACCATCAATACTCAACCGCACAGATGTTTTTGTTGTGATTTTCATGTTTAGATGAGGAGGCACTCGCCGCAATTTCTGCACCCACTGTCGCCGGGAACCGCACGAGAATCAGGTGGACGAAAGATATGAACCGCTCCATTTGGCGTGTTTATCTTACGGCTTCTAATCTAGAACAAAATACGAAATCGTACCTAGCCGAAATGCATCGATTATTCACAACTAAATTCCCTCAATTTATTATCTCCAAACAAAGAGTGGGTGACCAAAAAAGAGCCATCTTGAGAAATAAATTACTACCTCCAGATATACTGGATGAAATCAGGATAGAAGTCACCTCATTGCTGAATGATAATTACTACCACTCACGCACAACAGACAAAAGAACACAAAGAAAAGAAAAGATTTACAACAAAATCGCCAAACAATACCCCAAACCCAGGAAAACATCAGTAGCCATCGCCAAAGATTATCCTGGAGCAATGAAGTCAATGAAACAATACTACGCAGTTATTACAAAATAAATAGACTCGAATCAAACAAAAGAGCTTATAGACCTTTACTGTATGCAGCTGTAATAACTGCTTATCCTCACCTAGCACATGTTTCTGAAAAGAGAATCTCGGACCAACTTAGAGCCATTATTAGGAATAAATACATTGCTAACACTAGAGTCCAGGAAATAAAAGATGAAGTAGCCACAGAAATAGAAGCTGGTACTGATATACGCCAACCGTCTCCAAAATCTGTATCACAACATCATATACATATATCTACCGCATCACAAAATAATACCCATAATCAAGAACCCAATTTAGAGTTACCGACTGCAAATGAAGAGGACCATATTCACAACCTTACCGGAAACCAACACAATAACCCAAGATTACTTTCCGATGAAAAACTAGAGGAAATAGAAGAATTATTCAAGAAGACATTAGTTGAGTTTAAAGATCTAGATCCCACTTTAAGACCGTTTATACCCAAACAAAAACCAAGTAGACAATTCGCTATTCAAATATACTCAATAAATGTAAAAACATTACCTTAACATATTTCTGCAGACACAGATTTCTCTACTTTACAAACAATAATCTACTGCACTGCACATACGGTAATCACATACATTGGAGGTAAAATACATAAGACACTAAAACGCACTAACAATAGAAATAAAACTCCAGCTTGGCAAATACGTCTTGAAAGAAGAATTACTAACCTGAGAGCAGATATCGGTAGACTCACACACTACGTACGGGGAAACACGGCCCGCTCAATTAGGGAACACTTTGAACGCATTAAACTGCAATATGGAATACACTCACAACATGAACCTGACAATACAGAGATTTCCCATTTCATTGACACTTTAAAGCAAAAGCTAATGGCCTTAGCCAGCCGACTGCGCAGTTACAAATTAACAACACTAAGGAAAACACAAAACAAGATGTTCTGCACAAACGAGAAAGAATTTAATAGAACGTTGACTACGAATAACACAAGCTATACCTCACCTACAGAAACTCTTTCTCCTGAAGCATTACACGAATTCTGGTCTAACATATGGTCTAACCCAGTAACTCACAACAATAGTAATTGGATCGCCGAAAACCAATACGCACTTCTAAACATACCAGAAATGGAATTCGATGCTATTGATATTGACACACTGACTTCAGTAATAGCCAAAACCCATAACTGGAAGGCGACTGGAACAGACAAAATCCATAATTATTAGTACAAGAAACTCCCAAGTACTCACCCATTTTACTAACACATATTAATCACTTTTTACAAAACCCAGACCATATGCCGCCTTATACGACACAAGGAACTAATTACATGCTACCTAAAGATCTTACAGACACCAAAAATCCCGCTAAATACCGACCAATTACTTGTCTTCAAAATATTTATAAAATAATGATTTCTTGCATTAGTCACCTCTTATACAAACACATAAATTTTAATCAGTTACTGGCTGAGCAACAAAAATGTTGCCGTAAATTCAGCCAAGGATGTAAAGAGCAACTTAACATCGACACAGTAGCATCCAAACAGGCAATGCAAAAGAAAAGAACTATCTACACTATGTACGTTGATTACAAAAAAGCTTATGATTCTGTACCACACTCGTGGCTCCTTGACATACTAAAATACTACAAAATTCACCCCACGCTTATATCATTTTTATCAAAAACTATGCAGAATTGGAATACCACCCTTAAACTTTGTAACGGCTGCAAGACAATACAGACAGACAAAATCAACATCCGTCGCGGCATCTTCCAAGGCGAATCACCGAGTCCTCTCTGGTTCTGTATAGCACTCAACCCGCTATCAAACCTTCTCAATAACACAAATGTAGGATTCCAAATAAAATTTGATGAACAGACCACACATTATCACATTTATTGTACATGGATGATATAAAACTTTATGGAAGCAATTTAACTGAACTACACAAATTAGCAGATATAACACAGGAGTTCTCTAGTGACATACGCATGGAATTTGGCATTGATAAATGCAAAATATAATCAATTCATAGAGGCAAAGTTGAGAACAATACTTACACACTAGAAAATGGGGAACAAATAGGACCAGTAGATAATGAAACCGGATATAAATACTTTTACCAAAAAAGGCTTTTACCAAACACATCAAATACATCAACGAGATACGAAAAATAAACTTACTCAAAATTTCAGGGACCGAATATACAAAATCCTTAAAACACAATTGAACGCACGAAATACTACCAAAGAAATTAATACATATGCAATCCCAATACTTACATATTCATTTGGTATAATCAAGTGGTCCCAAACAGAGTCTAAGCAACGCATTATTAATACACGGATGACTAAATACAGAAAACACCATCCACACTCTTGCATACAACGTCTTACATTGCCTAAGAGCGAAGGAGGGAGAGGCATAATCAATATAAAAAATTTACACAATAAGCAAATCAACACGCTCAGATCATTTTTTCACTCTCGAATAACACATTCAATCCTACATAACGCTGTTGTACGCGCCGATTTTAATCACACACCACTCAACCTGAGAGATTATCTGCCACAGAAAAATGAAATTATTACCAAAGTACAAGAAAAAATATACACTTGGACACAGAAGTCACTACACGGTAGACATCGCCTCGACTTGACCAACTCTAATGTTGACAAAAATGCGTCGAACACATGGCTCAAGAGAGGAGAACTGTTTCCAGAAACGGAAGGGTTAATGATGGCTATCCAGGATCAGGTAATAGGTACACGGAATTACAGGAAACACATTAGACACGATCCTACGCTTGTAACTGATAACTGCAGGTACTGCTACAGTTCTTCTGAAACAATCCAGCATATCATGGGTGCCTGTAAATCGCTAGCACAGACAGACTACAGACACCGCCATGATCAGGTAGCAGCAATAATAAACCAATACCTCGCATACAAATATAAATTAACCTCAGAAGGGTAGAAGTAATATGTAGTATTACAAATACAAACCTCAAACCGTATTGGATTCAACAGAATATAAACTATACTGGGACAGAGAAATAATTACCGGCTAGACAATATACTTCAATACACCCGATATAACCTTGTATGATAAAAATAATCAAATTGTTTACCTTATCGATATAGCCATCCCGAATACGCATAATCTTACAAGAACACACACTGAAAAAATCACAAAGTATACAGACTTGGCCATAGAAATTAAATCACAATGGCATGTACAAACCGTCAAAAAAGTTCCAATAGCAATTTCCTCTACAGGAGTCATACCGTTAACGTTACACACCAGTCTCAAAAGTCTAAATATTCCCAGATCCACATACTTCTACAAAAAGCGACCATACTAAATACTTGCAGAATTGTAAGAAAATTTATGGGCAAGGAAGGATTATATAGTAATTAATCATATAACTTAAGTACTTGGCGTAAGCCCGTGCTTGTAGTATAATTCGTACCTCTCTAGAAGAGTGAAAACAAATTTTCTCAATAATAATAATAATAATAATAAAATTTATTTGCATTTAAACATGTATATTCTAATATACAAAAGGTGTTACAAGTAAGTACTTATGTGTCGCTACACCTAGTAATAGCATGCAAAAATTTGTTCTTAAATTAGAGTTACAATTAAATATCACAAAAAAATCTAAATCATTTAAATATTATTAAAAAAAAATTTATATAAACAATATTAATAATTATACATACATTTTTATCCTATATCCTTGATATTAAAATAGATTTTTGTGACAATCGACTTTTAAACATTAATGGCCTTAGCTTCTTTAAATAATTTGGTAGTTTATTATATACTTTGACGCACATATTTGAACAACTTTTATTACATTTGCTTAATCTCGGTTTGTCATCGATTACAAGTTAATATGGATCTCGTCGGCTACGAGAATTTATTTCTTCAGCTAATATGAATAGGTCTTTATGCCTGTAGACAGACACGTTCACTTCAAAGCAGTAAAGTGATGGTAGCGGCAATAGGCCAAGTTGTTTAAAGATTAGTGTACAAGATCGTTATGTTAGCCTCGCCCATCCCTACTATAAGAATTAATGCTTAGACAGCACCTATTTCATTCGCAGGAATATCATGTAGCGTGTGAACCAGGAATGTTTTCACATTATGAACGGATTTACATGCTACATATTGAAGCATTCAATTAGAGCATCTAACTCTGTTCGGTTGTCTCATTAAAATAAGTTTTAGTTTAAGTAACAATTTAAAATCCAAATCTTTTGAATTGTTTAATTAAATTTAAGTTTAAATAAAGTTTTAAATTTTTAAAAAGTTATTTCTCGCTCCCGGAAACTTGACAGGTGCAGCCGGTAGGATTTTTCCCGAAAATTGTGCCGTTTCATCGCGTTTTCGTCATAAAATTCTGATAATTTCGCCATCGAGACGCGAACATAGGGAGTAATCCAAAAGGACCTACCAAATAAATAAGACAAGCCGTGGAGAAGAAAATGAATGCAGCAGCCGGTTGGTGAGTACAACTTTTCACCTTCCTTACCTGCTCGTTATTTCAGGAATAGAACCTCTTCCGTTATAACGTTATCTGGTTTAAGTTTAAGTGTTAAAAAGTATATAAGTACAAAGTTTATCAGTGATTTAAAGAAATATTAAAAGGGAATATTTTATAACAATAATTAGTAAATAATATTAATGACATACACATACAGAATTTATATAATTAAGTCTCTTAGATCTTACATATAATATAAAAATATAAATAAAGCTGTTACTGTTAAAATATAAAAGGTTTAATTAATATTAATATAGTAATTATATTTTTATATACACTTTAAAAAGTTGTATATCATATTTTAAGAATTTTATTTATTCGCATTTTATTATATTTTAAAAAATGGAACAAGTTACCCTTATTCCCAGTGAATTTATAAAACTTATCCCGTTATTTGGTGGAGATAAAAGACAATTAAATCTATATATAAGAAAATGCGAGTATATAATTGATAAATTTAAGGGAAGTGATGCGCAAAATGTATATGTTATGCATTGTGTTATGAGTAGGTTAGTAGACAATGCAGCTGCACTGATAAGTGAGCGTGAGGATATTGTTTCATGGTCGGACTTCAAAAATCTGCTAATTCAGCATTTTGGGGATCCGCGTAACGAGGAGTGTATTGCAATTGAATTAGAAAGCTTAAAGATTAAAAATCACGAAAGTTATTTAGAATTTTGTAACAGGATCCAATCCGTCCGTTCGACTTTAATATCAAAAGTAAACAGGATCAGTAAAGAACAAATAAATCAAAGTAAAATTATAATTTATAACAATATGGCCCTAAATGTTTTTTTATATAATTTACCCGAGTACATGGTTCGAATAGTGCTCTTAAAAACGCCCGACACTTTAGAACAGGCGCTAAGCATAATTTTAGAGGAAGTTAATTTTCAGGATCAGTATACCGCGAAAAATAAATTATATACATCAAATAACACACATAAAAATTCGCTAATCTTTTCAAATTTTAAAAATAATTTTAATTTCCCCATACAACAAAATAAAAATTTTAAATTTGGTATGCCACAAATTAATCAAGCCCAACGATATCATCAGCCATTAGCTATGCAAAATAAACAAATGCCCTTTGGATATAAACCTAATTTTAATACCAACCCACAATTTGGTTATAGGCCTAGTGTTAATAATAACCAGCCAAGAATGATACCACAACAATTTGGCAATCAGGCACCAAACCAGCTTGGTTATAAATCACCCCCACAATTTGGATATAGACCACCCCAACAGTTTAATAATCAACCATTAAACCAGTTTGGCTACAAACCACCTCAAGAATTTGGTTATAAACCACAACATAATTTTGGTTATAGGCCTACACAGCCAGAAAATACCGATGTTTCAATGCGAACAGCTCCGCGTCCAAAAATCAACCGATTACATGAATTAAATGTAAACGACGAACCGTCTCCATATTCTGATTATAATGAACCCCATAATTATTATAATGATTTTTATCCATATGCTGATAGTCATAACTATAACGAGGATTATATTGCTCAGCCAACGGATAGCGATGAGTCCCCTGAAATAGACCATGTGCCGTCCCAACAGACTGACAATGAAAGGAATGTCGAAAATTTTCACATAATAGCCTCAAGCTGCCTAAAGAAATAATAGAAATTAATTGTGATCCTAATTTAAAATTACCATATATTTATATACCAGAAATAGATTCAAAATTTATGATCGACACCGGTAGTACACGGTCATTTATACGACCTGATAAATCACATAATTATTTTGAGCAATATATATACTATGAACCCTTTGAAGTGTACCCACGCATCTAGCCGACATAGTGAAGTCATGCAAATACCATTATTACCAATATTTAATTCCAATAGCTATCATAAATTTTACGTATATAATGTCGATTCGAAATATGAAGGTTTAATTGGCAATGATTTGTTAAAGCAATTAGACGCTATAATCGATTTAAAAAATAAAATTCTAAAAATTAAAAACACTGAGATTCCTATTATATATAACGAGGCGCATTATAAGATTCAACTGCCACCCAGATCCGAATTACGAGTTAGCTTACCGACAACGCAACA
>JAFELO010000780.1:0-21237 GCA_017140195.1 Eumaeus atala
GGAGATCAAACGCCGATAGATATAGAATTCCTGATAGAAAAAATAATCAGAGGAAACAGTGGGCGGAGATCAAACGCCGATAGATATAGAATTCCTGATAGAAAAAATAATCAGAGGGAACAGTGGGCGGAGATCAAACGCCGATAGATATAGAATTCCTGAAAGAAAAAATAATCAGAGGGAACAGTGGGCGGAGATCAAACGCCGATAGATATAGAATTCCTGATAGAAAAAAATAAAATTTGTTGGAGCTACTGAATAGTATTACAAAGCGCTGCGACATTCAGTCCAATCCATCTACGGACATAGACTTGATCACAAAAGCACGGCTAAGCCCATGGATGTTCGCTTTTTGTACCGCTGAAAAAAAGGATGACTTTTTAGCTCATTTTAGAAATCTTAAATTTTTACCTCAAATAATGTTATGGTATTTAATAGTCACTTAAATAGCCCTAATAAGTCGTCCTTATTACAAACTAAAAAAATTGCTAATGATAAAAAGTACAAATTTATGTGGGTAAGAAATTGTACTGTAATGGGCCGGACGCCTGAGAATAGTTTTACATATAACGTCTCGGGAAGATTAAAAAATATATTATAAGTCTTATCCTAATGAATGTTCAATTTTTTACTTATTAATAATTTGTAAACGTGCTTTGATTCACTTCTTATGTCTTCTTAATATAAATCTCATGTTAGATGCTTATTTCCCATATTATTATTCATATTATATCTTCGTGCGCATGTGTGTGTGTGTGTGTGTGTACACAAACTTAAAACCTATATAATATGAGTGATGGGCGTAATATATATTATCAATATGTTCGCGGCCTGCGCTCTAAAACAGATATAATTTGCCTGAGTGAAACTTGGTTAACGGAAGGTATTAGAAATAGTGAGTTATTTGACAATAGGTACAATGTTTATCGCTGTGACCGTGATTATATTGCCAAGGGTCAGAAATTGGGTGGTGGATGCGATTTACCTTTATTGTCATCTGTATCGATAACCTCGATTCAGTCTAAAGCTGAAATCATTAAAGTAACCTTATCTAGCGATCCCGGAAAGTTAGATGTTGTTATTTTCCACATAATCAGCTTCATTTTGATTGTTTATCTAAATTGTTTGAGCTTTTTGTAATGATATTACCCTAAGACCCTATGAAAAATATTTTATTTTAAGGGATTTCAATATAGGTCATGGTGATTGGAACTTAAGTAACTGTTGTAATTTTGTGGAACTAGAGGACGCTTGTTTGTTTGGCTTATATGTCCCTACTTTAAAAAAAATCTTAGCTTTAGTAACTTACATGAATGTAATTCAGTTTTCAATTGAAACGGACGGCTGCTTGGTTTGATGATGTGTCAATCTTTATGTAGAATACAAAGATGTTCGCAACCTCTTGTAACGGAAGATTCTCATCAGCCTTCATTAATTATTGAATTATTATATTCTAACAAACCACTAGTGGCTGAAACACGTAGAATTAAACTATATCATTACGTAAATTAAGTCAATATAAATCAAGAGTTGTCGTCTATTAACTGAGACAACCTACTTTGTGATTTTAGCGTCAATTGTAATGTCCAAACTCTTTTTTTATGAGACTGTAAATAACAAAATTTTAAAACAAGTTCCTGAGGTAGCATACAAATAATATCAGCTACCCAGAGTGGTACTCTCGTTCACTTATAAAAATTATTACTGAGAAATTGAAATATCACAGAAGATGGAAAAAATATAGTACAATATGATTTGATATGATACATGTAACCTTTTGTGTCAGAGGCAGAAGCACGGACATGTAAAATGCTATGAATCTTATATAGAAAATGCTGAACGGCGCATTAAACGTAACAGTAAATATTTTTGGTCTTTCATTAAACCTAAAAAGGGTAATAGCCATTTACCAGTTGATATGTTTTATAATAACATCTATTCATCTGATGGTTCAATGGCGTTTTCGTCATAATATAATCATTTTCAATCAACTTTTTTCCAATCCCAATGTAATCTACGTGTGAATACTAATACACAGTGTCAGATGTCTCAAGTTTCGATAGGTTTCACTGACCCCCTTAATCGTTAAAAAGTACTCAAAATTGTTGACACTAGTAAAGGTTGCGGCCCAGGAATATTTATTAAATCTAGTTTTGAGCTTTTTACCTGTCCCTAAGGCATTATTTTCTGAAAGCCACTCCACACTGGAGTAATATCCAAGTTCTGTAAACATTATTTTATTGTTCGTGTTCATAAGTCTAGAGATATTCATGATATCGTAAATTATAGACCAGCCTCTAAGGTTTGTATCATTGCAAAGCTATTTAAAAAAATTGTTTATTCATGTAAAACGAGAACTTATTAAAAATAGGTCTGCTGAAACAAATCTATGTGAATTTGTACATAGGACTTCTACAGTCTCTGTATGCTGGTTTTAGGTGGATGTCTTGTATACTGGCTACTCCAAGGCTATTATTATATTATTGTATAAGAAATTGGAGACTATCGGTATATGGCGATCTGATACGTTGGCTAAAATCTTACTTGGAGAACCCAAGCAGTTACTATTGTTCAATTTTGTTCCAGTAACATTTGCTGTACCCCAAGGCTCTCACCTCGGACCTCTCTTGTTCAATGTTTTTGTTAATGATACAATTTTATGTTATGTCTTCTAATATTCTTCTTTACGCTGACGATATGAAAACATTCACAGCAATTCAAAACTATTCGAATTGTGAAGTCTACAAAGGGGTCTTAATAATATCTATAAACACGACAATTTACTATACCTTAGTATAAAATAAAATGTTGTATAATATCTTTTTCTATGTCGATTTCTCAATAATTATATCATTATAAATTTTGTAATCAAATATTGAGTAGAGTGATCGTGGTGAGAGACTCGTCAATATTGGTTGTAAACTGAATTTTACCCAACATATCGATATTATTCTTAATAAAGCAATTAGGTTTTTATCCTAAGAATAGGCAAAACTTTCAGGAATCATTTCGCACACGTGTTGTTTAATGTTTTTGTTCGAGCAGCCTTAGAATACGTGTCCACAGTGTGGAACCCCTTGCAAAAGAAATTATAAAATAGCTATCGAGTCTGTACTCAAAAATTTATTGAAACACACGAGGTTTAAGCATTCTTCATCTGGCAGTGACTTGCCTTCTGTGATGCAGCGTCGTTGTCAAAGAGATTTAATTTGTTTATTTAATCCTAAGTTCCCGCAGTAAGCATCCTTCATTGCATATGCCCATTCGAAGTTCCATTGTATATGCCCCCAAAAAATATGCAGAAAACTCATTTTTGTACAGATCGTGTCGCCAATTTAACGCCAAAATTGAACTACTATTTTACTATGTTTAAAAGTAATGTAAGAAATCTAAATGTTTCATTTTAATTGTCAGCCCAACTACTTAGTTGTAATATGGTTTAATTCTTTTATGCTTCTTTCATTCTTGTCGTTTTTCGTTTAGTATCTGTGTTCATGTAAGTGTTAATTATTGGTGGAGACTTTGCTGATTTATGTATCACTTTATTTTAAATTCTTGAGCTATGTTGTACAAATACTGTTTGTTTCCCTAATAAATAAATATAAAGAAGAAAAAAGAATAAGTGCCGAATTTTTAGTAAGTTAGGTAATTTTTAGTATTTGCTTGAATTAGTAATGTCCGATAAAATTTTAATTGTTGCGAATAATACCGTCACTTCCTGATGGAAGGCTCGGACAGATGTCCTAGCCAAGGGTTATCACGGTTCATATGACGGCTCCGTTGAAACTAAAAAACGGATATGTAAAGCTAGAAGATCAATGTTCTGTGAATATGTCGCTTGAGGTCTGAACTGCGTCACACAGGGGCTAGAACATAAATTGCCTTGATTAAACACTTACTAATATTATAACATTAGCGGTCTGCCCTGGTGTCGCACGTGATAAACAGGGACGGATTTTACATTGAAACGTTCCTTGGGAATCGCTCTCTCTATTCATGGGTGAAAATCACATTGAAATCCATTCAGTAGATTTGTAGACTGATCACCTACAGCCTACTACTACCTGCGGAGTGTAGACAGACACGTGGCCGTTAATGTTTCATGCGAAAGTACCGAACGGGATTGCAATGTAATGCTGTCACAGGCAAAAATTACAGTCTGGAAAAATAAACAATCTCCTTCTAATGGATAGATTTTGCTCGAAATCCGCCGACGGCGCCCGGGGGCCCAGCTGTTGGTCCGATACAGCGACTCCGATGAGTTGGCGTGCTCTCTATAAGCCTCGGGAAATATAGGAACTACTTGTTTGTTAGGCAAACGAAATATTGAAATGTTTTGGTACATGACCATCGACGCAAGTAGCCCCTACATTATCATCGTCATCGGCCCGACTTATCTACGACCAAGGATTTAGACATGTAAACATGTGCACTCGGGACTATGCGGTCCGATCCCGGCGCGGCAGATTCATCCGCACGCACGGCACACATGTTGTGTTTCCTGTTGATCGAATTCGTTGCAAATCCCAATGCAGTTTAAGTATTCACCTCGGGCGTCCTGCGATGATCTTATCAAAGGGTCGTAGCCGCGGTGAGAAAGTTTGACAAGTCAAACCCGATTAATAGAAAATACAAGAACTTTCACGAATTCACGACCGAGCCCAGAATATATCTAGACATATCTTGGATATCATTGCTGTAATAAAAATATTTAAATATTGGTATTTAGGCTGTAAACACAAAAGAATTTGCTGGTATTGCCTACCTCTATCCGCGGGGACTAAACATTTATTCAAAATTCGTTAACTAAACAAGTACAAAATGCTAAAACTTAGCAGTAATTAATTTAATTATAGGCTTATTATAATATGTAAACAAAACATTAAAAGTTGAAACCGACTCCTGGCCGGAATTCCAACCTTCAAGGTTAACACGGAATTTCCAAAAAGTATTCCAGCGATAAGAAAACCTGCATAATATGCGCGAGCGAGACGGCGCGACCGCTACTCTGCCTGCCTGAGTGAGACGACGTCATATGTTTTATTTATTGGCATATCAAGTTGCGCGCCGCGCTCTAGCACAAGTGTGAACGAGATACAGGATTTCTATTTGTCTCGTTCGGAGATTTAATTAGAGGATTTAAAAATTGCCATTTTAATGAATTTACTAGTGATTCATAGTCGGTGGCTCTCTGTATCTGCTACCGACTACTTGGTGTGTTAATTCTGTGTTATTGCCTTTATTTCATTTTACTTTAACTTCAGATTGCTTTAGTTGGAAACGTAGTGGACATGCAAGTGGATCCATATCCACTTCTAGGATTTGGATCACAAATGAAGAATCTTTTTGATTTTTGTTGTTGTTAGCTCCTGTGATCACATAAATATCCAACAACAACAACTGTTGTTTTTGTTGTTGTTGTAGTTTTCCTCAACTGAGGCTCGAGGCTGGACCACCAGATATCGCAGGACCGCCGGTTCAACGTGCTCCGGAGAGTACGTGGGTGTGAGTGGTGTAACTCAGCCAGCTTCCTGTCTTAGACTCATCTGGATGGGTTGAAGAGGTTGGGTCATCGCTGGTCGAACAACTGAAGGCTGAAACTTTTTGCAAAAATTAAATATCTGCTTTGGAACGTGCCGGACTTATCAAACCGCTCCAGCTAGTCAAATAATATTAGAAAGTTAATTAATACCATTAGAAAACTTTAAACTGCCAGTCCTTACGGACAAACAGTTCATCCCCCTTTTGGAAATTATCAATTTTCGTGAGAAGTGAAAAATACATAACGTAGTCTGTGCGCCTCATAAACGGGCGAACTGTTACGGGCACGTAGGTACATGGGGACTCTATTTATGTAGTAGACGAAGCATTATAATCTATATACATATATCTGCCGCGTGTTCTAGCGTTAAGCACCGAACCGACAGGCTCCACGGTTATGAGCCGGAATGTCGCGCCGTCGGAGGATGAGGGCAGAGAGTGCGCACACGCTTGTGCACTGTTATATGTCCTTTTGTGTGACGCGGGGAAACGCATTTACGCACCTTCACATCCAGGATCTAGCACTAAAATGTTGTATCAAAACATCGGCACTAGTGTATCATGATACCATTCTTGAGCAGGTAGTCAATAACACCATATTCAATATCCAAGTGTGGTCCTGTCAGCAATATTCGGGACTAGATGTTCGATTCACCCACGAGTTCAGGATTTGATCAGAGCTGAAGATTATCCTTCAGCCAGACCCCCCCCCCAACTTTAGTCCGCAGGATTATGATTTGTGGCCAATTTTAGTGAGTACGGCTTGCTCTGAGCGCCATGATAGTTTGGTGGCCCTAAAATAATTCATGCGATTTGCAATGAAGAATTTCCCCATGGCAAGGGTGCGCGCTGCTATTGATACCTGGCCTCAACGTTTAAAGAACTGTATTGCAGCCCATGGAGACCACTTCGGATAAGCTTCTTATATTTGTAATTGTTTTATATCTGTATGTTAAACTAACACGCTATAATATCTGTATGTTAAACTAACACGCTATAATATCTGTATGTTAAACTAACACGATATAATATCTGTATGTTAAACTAACACGCTATAATATCTGTATGTTAAACTAACACGCTATAATATCTGTATGTTAAACTAACACGCTATAATATCTGTATGTTAAACTAACACGCTATAAAAGTAATAAACGTTATTTCCAATATTTTTTTTGTTGTAACATATATATCTGTATATGCAAGCAGGTACAATTTATAGATATAGAGATACTTAGGAAGTCCACAACTACTTGTTTTGACTTCTGTTCGAAATTCGTTCAATCTTCAGTACACCACTGAACGTTTACTCTTTAAAACAGCTCCAGCAGTATATTGAATGAGTACAATAACACGTTCGAACTTTACTGACACATCTCTCACGCACACATTACACATGTTATAAATAGACTAGAGGATGTTGTATCATTATTTATAACCAAAAAATGAAGAAATGATGGCGAACTTACTCTGAGATCGTGCACTCTACCGGAGTAGTACTTAGTGATACCCATTTAATTTTGTGAGGAAACAGTTAATAGATTAAACGTGTATTAAATCAATTCAGTATCGTAAATATTCAGACAAATACATTTATTCTACTACTATTCTTGTACTTCTATTTCATGTATCTCACTGCAGGATAAATATTTTATTTAAATCTTTCTTACATTATAATGGTGTTTTTGTAAATCAATGAGCATAACATTAAAATGTGCCTTGGCCGAGTTTTGCCGACGGCGGCCGTCTCAGAGTACGGAGCCGAGTCTCCTGCGCACGACATGACACGAGTGCATTCGCTCCCGGCCTACCCGATAAGGGTACACGAGCCCCTCTACACCATGAGGCAGTGTAACTCATGCGAGCCGATCCTCTTTAAACCCTCATCATCTTCAGGCCGTCTATGGGGTAGGGAGACGGAACATAGCGCCACATGCCACGATCTTCACGCATCTGTCTTGCTTCCTCCAGATTCACAACTCTCTTCACACAAACCCGTCGAGCAGACTCTTGACACCTCCGTACAATACGCGATCAATCAGATTACGGTCTGCTAACGGTGCTCTTCCCCACTACTACACGCTGCTACACTCGCATTGCACATCTGTTCTTGTGACGTCGCTGCCACAGGGCCGGTACATGCCGATCGCACGGTAAGTACAACCTCTGTACACTTGTGACGTCGCTGCCACAGGGCCGGTACATGCCGATCGCACGGTAAGTACAACCTACGCTTTCTGTAACCTGCACTCAGCGTCCGGCTCGCATTCGTTTTTAATAAAGTGCACACGAGTTGGCCGCCCGGGGCCTGGAGCCATGTTTGCGCAGGATTACCCGCTCTACGCCGGGGCCCTCCCGGCAGATAAGATAAGCGCCGCGAACTGACGCTCGTCCGGGAGTCAGCCTCGGGCCTGATTGTTTGTCAAGAGGGTGTGCTTACAGCTCGCAAACGAGAATTTGAGATGCATCGAGTATTTGCGTTGTTTTTGTGCAAGAATCCTTTACGCGTTCTGGTGATGAAGAGGAGAGGGAGACAGGAGGCATGCACTCTTTCATTTTGCTGCGACCCCCGGCGGAGCATACTTGGAGAGCACATGCGAAGGAGAGACAATTATCCAGGCAGCGTCGAGAGGGGCCGTGACGTCACGGGACAGACGAGTGATTGCGTCCCCTCGGTGTAACGTCGTTACACCGGCCTGCGGGAGAAATCAATGGCATAGCCAGAGTAAGGCGTGGGGACGGAGGGACTGTTCCATATGTAGTTAAATTATATTTTGAATAGTTGTTATTAGAAACTTGATTAAACGAAAATGCGTTGCGAAAAAAGATTATAGATTATGAAACGAAAGAGTGCGTCGCCCTGTATTCAAACACTTTGCAAACTTTCAAACATGTTTAGGAGTCCATATCTCAAAAAGAATAACTTTAACCATGTCTAGGATTCCATATCTCAAAAAGAAGAACTTCAACCTTTAAGGGACCCCTTTATTATCCGCCTATCTGAACATGTCTTAAGACCGAAAAGAAATCTTGTGAAATGCTGAAGTCTACAATTGGGGTACAACCTACCTCTCAATCAACGCAATGAAGACACAACCGTTTATTACACTGTGACGTCCGCTCAAAGACTAAGCCTCAGGTTGCTATGAACACAGACATACAAAGTTAGAATTCTTATCCCAAAGTGATGAATGATTCGATATTTTGATATCAAAAATTCTACGTTTTTTTAGTGAGAGGTAGCAAGCGAGCGGCTCGTCTAGTGAGAGATAGCGTGCAAGCGGCTCGTCTAGTGAGAGGTAGCAAGCGAGCGGCTCGTCTAGTGACAGGTAGCAAGCGAGCGGCTCGTCTACTGACAGGTAGCAAGCGAGCGGCTCGTCTAGTGACAGGTAGCAAGCGAGCGTCTCGTCTAGTGACAGGTAGCAATGAGCGGCTCATCTAGTGGCAAGTGACTAACGACCATACAGATACAAAGAAAACAATTGGCTTGCTTTCTATGAGAGAGAGAGAGAGAGAGAGAGAGAGAGAGAGAGAGAGAGAGAGAGCAAGAGAGAAAGAGACAGACAGAGAGGCATTCGCACGCCGCGCGGCTTAATACACTATAGCAAAAATTGCCAGGTCAACTTTTCGTCTGATTTTTTTCCGTGTAGCCTATTTCACAGCGCGCGATAAGGATATTGTTCCAAAAATAAGATAACATTAAGCTTTTTCAAATTTATTAGTTAGTTGAACTTGAGGCTTCCACGGAGCTTCCACTTGCGATACAACCGCAAGTATTACTTATAGAATTACGGACGCACATTATGTCTACAATTATATGTCTACAGTTAACCTAGTTGCCAAGCTACAATTATTCATATTGGAGGTATCCCGAAAATTGGACGTTTCACCACTAGTCGACGTGACAGTCTAGACATGGCTCATATAGACCCAGCAGACTTTATGATTATGGTGAGTAGTCGTTGCGTAATTAGGTAACCCATCTAAACATCGGCAATTCGGAAATAATATCAACAGGCGATGGCGTCATATTTAAAGAAATGATAAAAAGATTGTGAATATAAGCGTAATTAGGTAAACATGGTAATAACGCAGTAAAGAGATATTACCGCGGTAATAAGTGCTCTCGCTGCACCAGCGGAGCCGAGTCGTGACCACGTCGGCACCAGTATTCTGATTATGCTGTAATCTGTGCTAGCCGTAATACCAGAGAACCGCTAGGAACCGTTACTTCATTCGACTGTCGCCGAAATGTATTAGCAATATCAATATCCAAGTAACTTTTAGTAAGAGTTAGTGCCATGCTGCATTGTAGAAGATTCGTGCCGGCCACACCGTGGTGTTAGGTGCCTCTCGCTCACACGATACTGCCCAAAAATTATGACCATGCTCGCATGTCCTGCGGTTTGTGAGTTTTCGGTGGCCCATTGGAATGTAGAAACGAATGAGGGTAGCATGCTGCATAACAATTGTCTATGATTTTGAGAACAGGCAAGTAGTGTATAGTTTATGGTCATTTATTGGTGGAAACTTAAAGATAACTTACATGATTATTACTTTATTAAGTAAGTTTCTAAACTAATTTTGCTGAGAGGTTCGTAATTGGTAGGGCTCTGTGGGAGTTGATTCCAGGAGCCTTCGCAAGTTTGTATGTAAAGAAAAATAAGAACAAAGTGGAAATCCACTCAGTTCTATATTCCTACACCGGAAGGTATATGGCTTAAATACATTTAATTATAAAATTCGACGTATAATAAATAATTTAAAAAATATTAAAATTCTTAGTTTGAAATAGTGAGTGCGAGAATTGAGCACATTGCGATAATGCGATTAAAAATCGTCAATTTACGGTAATTAAGCTTTTAGTGCTTCACTAGCACTCACTAGGCCGTGCGGGGGAAGGGCGCGGGTTGGGGGAATCGAGTCAGGGCGGCGTTGCCGCTCCGCGCAGTTTGTTTGGGTTGCACGAATGCAGTGCGACGTTGCCGCGCCGCGTCCATAAAACTTGGTAGTATTGTAAATGTAGCCTGTAATTTTAGAGAACAGACAACTATACATAATCGTGTTAGCTTAAAAGATTGGAAATGCATTTGATCAAACTTCAGATTAGATTCGTGTTTGTGATAAAAAATGGCGTGAAACAGTAATGGAAAATGAAAGGTGTAGTTAATGAATAAATTGTGACCTTAGGTATTTTATTCTTTATTAAATTCGGCTCCAAGGACTAAAGTATTTTTTTTCAGTGGCTATGGATCATTGGATATATCGGTCGACACACATGTAATAGTCCCGTATGTAAAATGGTAGGGTCTAGGAATAATATGAAGCATCCGATATTCTTGTGTACATTCTGCTCCTTCTGCTATCTAATGGGCTACTGAAAATTCAAAACCGCACGATGCACGAAGAAGTGTCTGGCGCCTAGCTGTCACTTGCGCCAGTATAATGTCGGCCAGAAGTACCTCCTCGGCCTAGTCGGCCACACGCGACTGCAGCACAGTTTTGTACTTTCACGCGCTCCTACTGTCGGGCTGCTGTTGCGTTAAAGCACCTTTGAAGACGATACATACGACGATACAGTAAAGTCTTATTATCAGTGAAATACCATATTCCCGTACAGGATGCAGGCATTTAATATAGTCGGCAAACGGCTGCTAAAAGCTTGGCCCTCTCACCTCTCTCTTTGACTCTCTCACCACTTCATCTTTGTAACGTGTCCATGTGACTGGCGGTTTATACGCACGCAGCTGATGTGACGCACCTGGCGTCCCTTGAGTGCGCTGGTGCAGCGGGGCCGCCTCCGTCCCGCTGTGTGGCTGCTGGTGGGAAACGGGAACGCCGGAAATTTATCTTGAAGTAACCTCAATGTGAATCTCTTGCAGGAGGTGCCAGCAGAGGCGAGATATAACTGTGTGTGTGTGTGCTGTGGCTAGTAAAGTAGCTGTGTGTAGATTAGTAGTGTTTGGTCATATTAATTCTATGATGTAACCAAGTATGTTGTTGAATTCGTCATTGCACTCATCTCGACCATTTCTCGCTTGGCACGATAAGGAGTGGACTGTCATGGCGGGAGACATCCTGGCCAGCGGCAGCACTGCCATAGGAGGCGCGTGCAGATGGCGGATGATGACTGCACAGCGCTGGTAGTCTTTATGCAGGGCGTATTTATTTATAGTTAATATTCTTGTGTGTGGACTGCATCTGCGCTGCAGCGCTGTGATACCCTACTGTCAAGTGTACGATGTACTCTCTACTGTCAAGTGTACGATGTACTCTCTACTGTCGAGTGTACGATGTACTCTCTACTGTCAAGTGTACGTTGTGCTATCTATAGGTTACGGTGAAGACGTTGCGTGTTGTGATAACGGCTGATAGTTCTCTTATCCGTACACAATAAACAGGAGGCGGCGGTAGTGTTATCTGTTGCTGTTTCTACCTCTTGCAGGTTCTGTTGTTTCCTATCGTAGTTTCTGTTGTTACCTGTTGCTGTTTCTGTTGCTCAAATTGAGTCAACCGTTACATGTCCGACTGACGCAGATAGTTGGTGACGCAGATAAATCTCGTTACCACACCACATTAATAGGCGGCGGGTAATAGTTCGGCGAGCTGCGTCATTCATCCGCCCCGGCGAGCTGCGCCAGTCCCCCGCCCCAGCCTGCTGCGCCAATCCCCTGCCCCGGCGAGCTGCGCCATTTCCTATTTAGTATGTGCTATGAGAAACTACCCGCACCGGAGGACGGAGGTGACAGAGGGCAACGGTGGGCTGACGACACGTGTAGGTGCAGGGAGCCGCTGGTCCCGAGACCGTGACCTCCGGCTGATGATGAATGAGAACAACAAGATGAAGCGCGTGCACCGACGGACAGGCAAGTAGCAACAGACACATCCACGTTAGCACCTCAGACAGGAGATTCCCGCGGTGTTATTCTAAATACATCTATGCATTATTATTTTAGGCAATAGGATAAAAACGAATAAGTACATGTATTATTTAATGACAATAACAATCGCACAATACGCACAAGTCGAATGTAAGTAACAGTAAACCCGCAGCGCGCGGGGGAGCCGCGAGCCCGCGCCTGGCGCGGCGAGAGATCATGTGATCAGCTCAACGAAAATAACGTGACGTGTCACGTCGGCGTAGCCCTGTGCGGAGTGACGTGTCACGTCGGCGTAGCCCTGTGCGGAGTGGGTACTTCAGCTCGGGTAGGACTAAGCTAAGTGTTGGGACTTGTCTTACGAGTATACAATTCATATTATATACCTACTAAACATTTTATATATTTAAGAATTTTATTGTAAATAAACATATAAAACAGATAAACATTCTAAGATAATCTAGAAGAAAATTAGAAAGAAATTCTAAGACTAAGATAATGTTACCGAAATGATCTCAAAGTATTAATTATATGAATACGAGCGAAAAATATTCGAGAACTCCCAGTAACCAGACCCTCGGTGAAGATCTAATAATAATGTCCCAAGCCGACTTCGGCTACGGTGAGTGTAGGACAGGCTCAGCAGCAGGCGCGGTGCCTGTGCAACTCGTATTAACACGCCCACTTCACGCCCGCTCGAGCTGTCCGGTGCTCTGCCGCCACTCCGAGCCGGCCTGTCAGCTGCCCACTGAAGTCCCCAAGTCTACTAAGAACTTCCGTGGCGATTAACGGTTTCACAGATTACCGTTAGAAGTAATTGTAAATTAATACAAACATTCGTTTGCTTACAGATAAGTTCCGATTAGCTAATCGATTATAATATTTAGCGGTGAAAGCCATCCGTATTTGAACGTCCAAGGGCCATAGCAACTCATAGGACACTCGTGACCTCTTGTAGATGTGCAGAGGGTACTCGCGGCACTTCAGAGCACCTGCACAGTTCACATGCATGCTAAGAGCACAGCAGACCCACTGCGGGCGGGCGGCAGCTCTAGCAAGGTTCTAAATTTGTGGGCCAAGTTCTTTCAACAAAATCTCCTGTATCTTATTCCGGACCACCAGCTTCTTGACAGGCCCCAGCGCGCGGAAGTACGGCGCCAGCGACTTGAGGAACATCATGTCGTAGTCATCATCATCCGCAGGCCTGGCCTTCTTGGCCGGCACCGCGGCCTCGTCGAAGTCGTCGTCTCTAGTCGCACCGGAGACCGCGTCCAGCGCGTCCGCGTACACCCTGTCGTCCTCGTAGGCTCCGTCGTCCTGGAACACTTGCTCATCCTCCTGACTGAGTTTCTCCTCGTCGTCGCCAGGGTCTACTTTGACGATGTACGCCTCGTTGTCGGGCTCGTCCTCGTCGGCGACGTATTCCCCGGGGCTGATGAGGAAGCTCAGGGTCTCGAAGTATCGCCAGCGCCCGCTGTACTGCTCCGCACTGGTGACTGCGAACTTGCGCATTTCCCTCTTGAAGATATCCCGGAGATTCTTCCACTTGGATCTCGCCACGTGCTCTGCAACAAAAATATCGTTAATTTTATGGGGACAGGGGGCAAAAGGGCGGTCGTTGTGATGGCTATGAACATCCATAAACATCAGCATAACTGTTAAGCATGACGTGTTACCCTCCTTACCTCCTCCCCTTTCTTTTTTTTGGTGACGAAGGGGAATGCATTTACGCATGATACCTGGGAGCCCGGGTAGACCCCCAGACCTATGTTGGACTCGGCCATTGGGTAGCATTACCAACTGAAGCCTTCAACCGCTATTAGTGGACGGTCCCGGATCTGCAGGCAACAGGACCCCTCCAGCGACAGGCTGGCCTCGGCGAAAAGGCCAGCAGCCTGTCTTCACATCCTCGGGGACTGTTCGGCTACTCTATGACCAGTCCCCACGACGCCGTGTCTTTGATGAAGAGGACCGGGTTCCCATCCAGGCCCTACACGGAACACAGGGGCACTACTGAAGGCGCTGCAGATAGCGCCTCCTTCGCACCCCCATTCATCGTCGCCGGGCGGAGGCCGCGTCGGCAGCGTCCTCTCTCACCCGCTCGTCGGCCTCCTTCTGGGACATGACACCTCGCTGCCGAGCATCGCGACGATGATGCTCGACATTGACAAGTCCCTTACCTCCAATGGGCCACCGCAACAAACCGCAGTCACGTTATCGTATAGTTGTTGCTTTGCATCAGTATCATGTGAACGAGAGGTTGGGTCGGCTCAAGACGGCTCTCAGAAGTTCTGGCACAGGTCCAGCCCCACCATGTTGAGTAGTTCACTGGTGCTCGTACATGCCGCAGCTGGCACGGGTCAGCACCACCATGTTGAAGTAGTACATGTTAAGTTACACCACGGGACAGGGGCCAGGGCGGTGAGGCTGTGAGCCACAGCACCACAGCTTCCTGTGCAACATGACAGGAGAGTTGTGACTGTGAGGCCTAATGGGTACTAATAGAGTGCGCCGCCGTCGGCATTTGTATATCATCGAAAGCTTAGACCGAAACACGTCGCCGACACAAGAAAGACGACAATATTGCGAGATGGCAAATTTGCTCAGCACTCAGTCTGTGTATGTGTATTTGTGACTGCAAATTTGCTCAGCACACAGTCTGTGTATGTGTATTTGTGACTGCAAATTTGCTCAGCACACAGTCTGTGTATGTGTATTTGTGACTGCAAATTTGCTCAGCACTCAATCTGTGTATGTGTATTTGTGACTGCAAATTTGCTCAGCACACAGTCTGTGTATGTGTATTTGTGACTGCAAATTTGCTCAGCACTCAGTCTGTGTATGTGTATTTGTGACTGCAAATTTGCTCAGCACACAGTCTGTGTATGTGTATTTGTGACTGCAAATGTTAGGGACGTGCTAGTTGGCGCACATCGAGAGGGTCACAAGAGACGGTGGACGTACCACGTGGGCTACGACAGTACAATAATAACAACTACACCAGCATATCGACAGAGTGCGGGACCTCCTCCCACAACATCAACTTTGAGCCCTTTTAGATACCACGCGCGAGCTGCCCCCGACGTCAGTGTTGGGGGAGGAGCCGGCCAACTTCGGCTGCAATGCAGCATGACATTACACCTTATTATTTATCTTAAAGTATTAAATTGAAACGACTCCATCTTTAACTTACGTCGCTTTAGAGAAGTGTACCCGACAGACCTATAGATGGACAACAATCATTCTTTAAGAGTTCCACTTTTCCCTTTTTAATTTTTCTCCCAGTATAGGTAGGCAGACGAGCAGCGGGATCCCACAGACGACTGCCGACGCCCACAGACATCCGTATTGTAGCAGTAGTCACGCTCCCCCCGTACACTACATGTTACCCAGTTCTTTCCAGGACTTTCATCAGCGCTTTCGTCGCGGTCTTCATGTTCTACATTTTGAAATGTTTCCTCTTTTATTGATCTCGTTTACAATTCCTGATGTCGCAAGATCGTGCACGCGCTGCAGACAGACAACCCCTCGTCTTGGTAAATAATTGTTTACTTGTCTGGTGACGGTGTACAATACTAAAACATGCATTAACTTTCTTTTGAAAATTTACTTTTACGGCAACACAAAGACTCGCGATGCTAATGAATAATGGACGATAACATAATAAAAATTAGATAAAATTTCGTTTGTGTAACGAAATATTATTAATCCATCTCAAATGGATTTTCTTTTACATTTAACAATACGTTTTAGCTTAATATATAAACTATATAAAAATCTTATTATAATCAAGACGGATTTCATCCATAAATACTTTATAGGCATACTGCACATATTTGCGCTGCTAGCGCCATCTATGAGCCCACATTGAATCTACTTTGTTGTGATAGCTTTGTCCAACAGAGTACAACAGATGTCGTGTTACCTGGTATTTGTAATGTCGCCGCGACCTCCTTCCAAGCGCTCGCCGCCTTGCATTTGTCTCTGTAGCTGTCGTCCTCGGGGTTCCACATGTGCTGGCGCCGTCTAATGTTATTTATTAACGCCACCGTACTCGCCGTGTCTATTGTCAAACTCTGGCGGCCCTTCATTATCGTTCATCACAACGCGACAAGCGACAAGGCTCACTCGCGGCGACTACGCGACTATTCGTGCCATGTGCATGACGCGCGACGTAGTGCTTACACACTTCCGACTCAAATATCGCGATATCACGACGAGTACTAGTGCAAACGTAGTACTATTATAGAGCGTACACAAAAAAAAAAGACATCTGAAAAGCTTATTTATTATATCTATTCGTTCCGCCTCAATGTGTCTCGTCATTGTTACATTGCAAATTGTAAACGAGTCTCATAAGGGGGTTTGCGGTTGTCATCTTATTTATTTTTGCATTATTATATTAGTACTTATTTTTGCATATTTATACATTATTAAATGTGAAGATTAAATATAATAAAATTATTAAATGTAAGGAAATAAGTGCTTTTATTTTACGCACGTTCAATCTGGCATCGGATTGCTATTAGTGTTCGTCTGGCGATGAGGCTAGGTTTTAGGTCGAAAGAGGGACCGACCATCTCCCTCCTGCAGATGGGAAAGTTGCATCCAGGTGTGAGAGTGTGTAACAGCTAATTTAACTATTATTATCATGGCCAGTGGGTCCGCAAGTTTCCTACTCCCCCATTCTGACGTCTGTGGCAGCAGGCACGCGGTAGCTACTATGGCCTCGGCGCTGACGTGAACGTTTGGCTCATGGATCATGATTGTTTAATCCAACGTACGTCGTGTTGTACTCCATCAAATATATTTTATATTTGCACAATACGTTACAAAAACCCTGTCATTCCTTTTAAATATGTATACACATTTACGTATATGTATATTTTTCTATGTCGGTGGGTTAATCAATGAAGGTCATGTCCCCGTAGACATTTCTACATGTCTCGTAAGACTTTCTCCTATGGTCGTGTTATTCAGCTTTTCGAAGAGACGGGGGACCCGGTCCATGCGCCCCCTCCCTAAGTAGGGGGCAGCTCGCGCGCGGCAGATAAAGTTATCGTGCATGCTGGAAGAGCTCGATTTGAGCTCGTTGGTAAATCGCATAAAATACTTAAATTTTCTCGAGTACCCGTGAGTGCGGTCACTTGGTCACACCACGTCGCGACTTGATAGTTGGTGAGCGTCCACGCGATTTTTTTCCTTCTACTTTTTCTAGCACGCTAGTCAAGACTATCTGGTAGACGAATGCGTATATCATTACTGAAAATGGTAACTTGATAACATCAAATATTGGCCAATTCACTATTATAATTAAAAAAAAGGAAATTAAAAACATGTTTACTATTAAGCTCATTTCAGTTCAATTGTGTACTGCACCACAGCTGTTTGTCACGTGATGAGATCATGGCCAACTCATCCAATTTTTAAGCAGAAAGAATTACTTAATGATATGAAATTATGATTAAACATTTGTCAATTACAAAAAAATATCACATTTTAAAATGGAATCTATCATTTTCATACGATTGTTCATTATTTTCCTATTGTGGCGCCAGTACATTGTGCAATATTTTGTGATAAAGAGAACAGAATCGCTGTGATTGCATTATACAGAGTGGGTATAGAGCCAAGTGTAATTTTTAAAGCTCTTTTAAAAATCTTTGTGTACCGGGCTATTCATGGGTACAATAAGTCCTCTGTTTGTGATAGAGAAAGATCTGGGCGTCCACGTAGTTATCGTGCGAAAAAAGTGGTCAAAGCAGTAAGGGAAAGAAATCCTGTCCGAAAGGAAAAGATATTATCTCGGGAAATGAAGTTAGTACCTAGAACCATGTCGCGTACTTTAAGAGATGATTAAGGACATGTAGCCTATAAAAGGCGCACTCGTCATTTCTTAGCCGAGAAGTTAAAGATGAATAGGGTGATAAAATCGAAACAACTACAGAAGCTGTATGCAAAGGGAGGTTACAGAAAAAAATTGTTTACGGACGAGATTTTTTTAGAACTGAGCAAAAGTTTTAACAAACAAGGCTCCAACGAAGTTTCCCAATTAGTCGACGGAGTGTAACGTGGAAATTATCCGACTGCAGTGATGGTTTGGTGGGGTGCTAGCTATGAAGGAGTGATCGAGCCATATTTTTGTGAAAAAGGTATCAAAACATCGGCACAATCAAGATGCCATTTTTGAGAAGGTAGTTAAACCCCTTAAACATCAAGTTCAATAACCAAATATTTTCAGCAAGACTCGGAGGAATGGTCCTCCATTTCGAATAAGGTTTTTACATTTTAAATTATTTTGTATAGATGTACTAAAATAACGCACTGTAAATGTAATAAATGTTATTTAAATAAAAAAAATATATTTTTCTTTGTTATTATTAGTATCTAGGCACTATCAGATTATGTTCTTAGAATGGACGATAGGGTTTTTGTCACGTATTGTACCTATATGAGCTTTTTCTAAAATTTGCTATAATTATTTATGCGTATTTATTTAATATATATAGCAGTTACAACATACATATCATGGTTCTAACACAATCACGCATAAGTTGTGCAAACAAAAAAAACGCTCTCTGCTCTTCGAGTTCTAGTACTAAATCACAGATAATCGCTTAATAAATAAATAGATGTTTATACGACAATTATATTAAATGATGATAAGATTCTACTACTCCTGGTCATCTTCGCAGGGCTTCTGCGAGGGCTACGGGCACCGAGGCGAACTCATGATAAGATTCTCTAAAAGGCGCGAGAGCGTCGTTCTATGGCAACACTGTAGGGACGGTCGACGAGGCGGCCCACGAGGGCGGCGCGTGACGCGGCGTTGCCAGCCGGCGCGCGCTGCGAAGTCGCCTCGTATCGCATTTGCATCGGCATCCGCTTCGTTGTCCGGCGATAACTCGCTGGCGCTGTGAACACGGAACCGGAAAGAGTCAACACTATTGCATACGCTAGGTGCGTACCGACATTCCGTCTGAACTTTTTAAATGTAAAATCTGGGTATTTTACGGTAAAAAGTTCAAAACGCTATCTTGACGTCATACTGTAGGTGCTCCAGGTGTCCGGCTCCAGTGCACGGCCCGCTCGATGATGCTCTATTTTATATTTTCAAAGTAGTTGTTTAACAACTATATAATTTATATTTCACATTCGTTATTATTAGTTATTTTAATAAGACAAAGCCCTAAGTTTATGCTTTTGAGAGTTCCGTAGTCAAATGGTAAGAAACAAAACATTTAGAGTTTAGTCATGTCCGCCTGCGACGTTTTATTCAGAGATTATGTGTTATTGTAACTTAAACATTTGAAATTTGGAAAATGTCTTTATTATTATTATTTAAAAAATTATGTACCTGGTGACAACCCTTTTTTATGAAATACATGTATTTCATAAACTACTACAAAATAATGTTATATGATCTTAAAAATAAAATTATTAAGGGTATGCCACCCTAAATAAATTTATTCTCATCTGACTCATGGCACTGACATCTTGTATGATTTTTTTTCAAGAGGGCATAGCCGAATGAGGTGTTGTCGAAAGGCCTACCTTTGTAAATGGTATGCAGATTTCTAAGACAGGCTTTTGATTAAGTTTTTCTAACGTAGGAAAAGGTGTGTGTGGTCTCTTTAACTTCTAAACTACCGAGAGGAAAATTGTAAGAAAATGAGTTATCCTATTAATGAAAACTTGGGGGAACACTCCTGGACCTTCTTGCCGTGTCTCAAATGTGTTTGTGTTTCGGGACGGCGGTTGTCACTTTTCATTTGAAGAAGCCAAAGGTTTACTTGAAACCTTTCTTAACAAGAATTCTCATTCACATATTTGTACATATTTTGTTTATTCAGAACCTATTTCACAAATGTCCCTTCTGAACAGATTCCCTATCTGTTCAGAAGGGAAATTTGTGAACTATCCCCTTCCTAGTTCTTTCAAAAATATTTTAATAAAGAATGCAAGACTGTGTCTGTATGAGTAGGTATTTCGTATTAGCTAGGTATAACAAAATTAAACACGTACCGTACACAGGACTGCTAGATACTGAGAGCTAAAACTAGGGTACATTTAAGCGCCATCTATCTGTGCCATGTGGAACTTGTATACGGTACACAAATTAACTATTACTATGCAATAGTATATATTCAGCCTGTAGTAGCGTTAAGGAGCCGTTGTCAACAGAGGGAGCTGTATGTGTGATGCTTTATTTTTTCATATGTAGTTATTTGACTAGATAAATTACAAACGTATGTCCCTGATAAATGAAAAACGGTGGACAATTTTTTTAGTTTTACACTTGCTGACAACGTTCTTTCATATGTTTTATTTTTAATTTAGTTAATTTTATAAGGAATTACATCTAACAACATAAAAATATAACAAGCAACGCTCAAATATCATCAAAACTATTAAAACCGGTTTGGACATATTGGTATTTGAACTAAAATATTGGACTCAATTTGTTTTTGAAAATAAATAAGGTCTGGACATGTCGTAATTTGATTAAAACTACTCATGACGTCATAATGGGGCCAGGGCTAAGGGTTGTCACTGAAACCTTATTAAGATTTTATGATACAATAGACATCTATTTGATCGTGTGATTGCCTGATATGGCGGACTAGAAATAATAATAAACGGTTACGGTAATTATACGTTTAATTAGGAATGTACTAATTCTTAAGTCACAAATGTTGACTGTGATGTAAATCACATTAAAATATGAGGTACGCCCCACGTTGGGCGCCAATTGTTACAGTTTACATTAAAATATGAGGTACGCCCCACGTTGGACGCCAATTGTTACAGTTTACAT
>JAFELO010000780.1:21484-39050 GCA_017140195.1 Eumaeus atala
AGTTTACATTAAATTATGAGGTACGCCCCACGTTGGGCGCCAATTGTTACAGTTTACATTAAAATATGAGGTACGCCCCACGTTGGGCGCCAATTGTTACAGTTTACATTAAAATATGAGGTACGCCCCACGTTGGGCGCCAATTGTTACAGTTTACATTAAAATAAAAGGACTATTAGGAGTAAATAGACTATAGAGGTTTAGTTAGACTTCAATATACATTTATTTCAATTGGTCTTTCCACATTCACAATCCAGGACAGACTTAAAATAGTACAAGAACAACAATGGAGTTTTTGTTATTGGTTAGTAAAAAGGGGAGGGTTTGAAGTCTCATCTGGTAGACTCCCGGCTGCTATATGGATGGTCCTTTATATATATAATCATTGTTTGTTTTCCTTCATCGTGTTGATTCATCCGTCCTTCATTCTTTACATTCAATATATTTGAATAATATAGTGTTTAATAAAAATAAAAAGTTAAAAGGAGTAGAGCTCTGAAAATGAACACAACCAATAAGATTAATATTCTCCTGGCTTCATGAGCCAACTAAAATCAGGCAATATATAAATTTTTGTTACAATTAAATAGAATTTAAGATCAAAACAACAATGAAACATGGCGTCGGCAAGAAATCATGAACTCACCCTTTTAATGAAACATTAATTCGTGCATTGTGACACAGTATGTAGGTTCCCGGCTGAAGAGAAAGAAACTATTTAGTTATAGTTTGGCGATGGCAGATAGAGTCGGCTGTCGCAATTATATCCATCCTCGCCATCACCAAATCAGTCTCAAATTTGAACTGGGTTAAACGAAATTAGTAACTTGTCCATTTTCTATATCTCCGGGATCTATGACACTTTCATAGTCTGAATCGTAGGTTTGTAGCGCTAGTGTCATATCTGGTAAGAATATTTTTATACTAAAATAGGATTTCGTATGTCTGCCATTCGTCATGTTTGTCAAAAGGTAACATCGTTCAATTTGGCAGCTTTAATACGTACCCCAAGTGGCAGATTATCCAAACTTAGTTCGTTTAATCTTTTGCCGCGTTTGGACAAACATTTGTAAGTGCAAATATAAATTCTATAAGAAACTTCACCTTGAACATGGAGTGTATTACAGTTCTTTTTCTGAAATATAATTCTTTTCCACTTCCTAATTTGGAAATGCCAACTTCAGCATGTTTTCCAATAACATTTTCATAATTTGTCGGTTTAACATACCCTCTCCTTTCTTTACCATATTCTCATTTAAGGCGAACACTCTATCGGCCGGCAAGAAATAGTGACCCGTCACAGGAAATATCATTTCAACTTCCTTCATGTGAGCGGGCTCTTCTAGGAGCCATTTCATAACCGTGGACATAACCATAGAATTCTTATTTGGACCGCCGCAGCCGTCGGATACTGACCTTACTATTTCTATTCCAGAGATGTTCATTGAATTCACACAATGCTACAATGCTGAACAGATCTCATTGGACCCTTAGACGGCCTGATCCGAGACCGAATACACGCGTGACTGTTCCGAGGGGTAATGGATGCGCGCGAATTGCCGATAACTAAAGTTGTATAAATATAGTTGTCTCGAGTAGTATGTGGACAGGTCTTCTATTTTAGGCAGAGGAAGATTTTTCTCGCAGTTGAATGAAATTATAAGAGGACCAGGTAGTTCTTCCTGTAACATTTTGTAAAACTGTTTAGCTCTCAGTTTGTGAATTCTTTGTTGCGTGATAAGTCCTTGTTTTATCGTTTGTGGTGTTTCAATTTTAATTCTTTCATCTAGTTGAAAATATGGTGAACACACATCCGTATTTGGCTATCGAATCCAATATTAAACCTAAATCCCGGTGAAAAATGGTCTTCATACATTTGAAACATTTTTTTAATGTTTGTCTGGATGAAAGTATTGATGCACTTTTCTATGCAAGATCATGTGTTTTGTATTTTGGTATGTACAATTAAACATTAAATTCCCTGGGATTTTTATTCCCCTTTCCTGGCCGATAAAGTTTGACTTTTGAGACTATAATGTGCTTAATAACGTAATTATCCCTTTCAGTCTTAGTAATATTTTCGTACAGTCTTTTATGATTATAAAAAACGTCCTGATTTGCAAGAGATAGACATTTTGGGGTATGGGAGTTATGTTTGCAATTTGCCTTTTTAGGTAAACCTGGTGCTATCAAACGAATATAAAAATCAAGAATCGCTTTTTAGGTAAACCTGGTGCTATCAAACGAATATAAAAATCAAGAACCGCTTTCTAGGTAAACCTGGTGCAATCAAACGAATATAAAAATCAAGAATCGCTGTTTAGGTAAACCTGGTGCTATCAAACGAATATAAAAATCAAGAATCGCTTTTTAGGTAAATCTGGTGCTATCAAACGAATATAAAATAAAGAATCGCTTTTTAGGTAAACCTGGTGCTATCAAACGAATATAAAAATCAAGAATCGCTTTTTAGGTAAACCAGGTGCCATCAAACGAATATAAAAATCAAGAATCGCTTTTTAGGTAAACCTGGAGCTATCAAACGAATATAAAAATCAAGAACCGCTTTTTAGGTAAACCTGGTGCTATCAAACGAATATAAAAATCAAGAATCGCTTTTTAGGTAAACCTGGTGCTATCAAACGAATATAAAAATCAAGAATCGCTGTTTAGGTAAACCTGGTGCTATCAAACGAATATAAAAATCAAGAATCGCTGTTTAGGTAAACCTGGTGCTATCAAACGGATATAAAAATCAAGAATCGCTGTTTAGGTAAACCTGGTGCTATCAAACGAATATAAAAATCAAGAATCGCTTTTTAGGTAAACCTGGTGCTATCAAAAGAATATAAAAATCAAGAATCGCTTTTCAGGTAAACCTGGTGCTATCAAACGAATATAAAAATCAAGAATCGCTGTTTAGGTAAACCTGGTACTATCAAACGGACATAAAAATCAAGAATCGCTTTTTAGGTAAAACTGGTGCTATCAAACGAATATAAAATCAAGAATCGCTTTTTAAAGTGCAAAACTTAGTGAAATAATTTTAAAGCGTAAAACTTAGTGAAACAAAATTTAGTGACCAATGTCACTGTTAAGAAAAGTAATTATTTCTATTTATATTTGTTTGAAAACCTTATACAAATCGGTTCACGAACGTCTCACACGAGATATTTGCACATGAAAAGGTAATGCCATGCTGCATAGGAGGAAGAAGCGCCATGCTGCATAGGAGGAAGAAGCGCCATGCTGCATAGGAGGAAGAAGCGCCATGCGTGGTGCACTGAACACTACATCCTCCTGAGCAACGGAATCGGTCCGGCACGACCGGGGAGGTACCTCTCGCTCACTTGATACCGGCGTAATGTGACAGCGTCGCTGCCGTGTTTTGTGCCGTTTATGAGCCGGTGGCTCATTGGGGGGGGGGGGATGATAGGAGAGCAACGCATCTGCGTAACAATAATGCAAACGCCTATAGGCGTCAGTAGTCATCAAAAGGCTCTACCTTTTAAAACATACCCTTTTTAAAGATGTCAGTTAAAACACCAAAACCTTTTCCTTGGTGTAACAAACACTTTCCTGAAAATTACATCAAAATTAGTCTAGCCACATCCGAGATAATAGCGGGCTATGTGTATAACCTTTGTTTAATGTTTCTGCAGTCGGTAAAAAAATCGGCGTTGGATTAAGTAAATTATAATAGAAAATATTTATTATATTTATTATTTTGTGAGCTACAAACAATAATTTGTAATTGTTAGCATAGAAAACAAACCGAGTCCGTAGTAATTAAAATCGTCAATAAAGTGGCAGCCCTGCAACTAATTCAAAATATTACTGATGAAGCAACGTAAAAATTAAGTTTTACTTACAATGTTCGCTTTTGTCTAATTCTTTTGATGTGTCTTTATGTTATTTCTTTTTTTTTAATCTTTTTTAGGGTCCACATTCTTTACTTTTTATCCATTTCCATTAAAATAAACTAATTTAAATTAATTTAAAACACAGAGCGTAACCAAGACAGTAATAGAAGCAAATACAAATGGCCGCCATTGTGACCAAACGGATCGTGTTGATTGGTCGATTTGGACTTATTCGTTTTGGTTGCGAAATGCTTCTCAAAAATTACAAGGACATATTTGAATTTGTAACATTTCAGAATGTTTAGAAAATCGTTTACTTTGAATTTTCATAGATATGTAATTTTTTTGTCTATGATGGCCATATTGGTGTCTGATATTTATCAACTCATTTAATTTTATTAATATTCAAATGCTTTATTAGCAGTCCAGACCTAAAATTTGGATATGAATATATCATCAGTATGAGTACATATAATTAAATGTAGATGAGCGTTTCGTTCTGAGCGGAACGGAGTTAGTAACGGTGATCAATTCTGAAAGACTAAGTGAAGGATTCCTCTCTCGGTAGGACTCCATCCCGCGTGTCTTATACGTCACCACATGGCCACGTCGCTACACGTGTCGCACGCCCGCTGCAACTGGCAACACGTCGTCGCATGTCCCCTTGTAGTGAGCACTACGAGGTTATGTTGTGTTATTATTGTTCTGTTTCGTGGCCGGTCATCTTGCGAGTGTCCGCGTCCGCACCGGCATCATTTTGTATTTACTAGAACGTGTCAAACAATGTGTCAGTTGAATGTACATGATTTTGTATTTACTATGTGTCAAACAATGTGTCAGTTGAATGTACATGATTTTGTATTTACTATAATGTGTCAAACAATGTGTCAGTTGAGTGTACATGATTTTGTATTTACTATGTGTCAAACAATGTGTCAGTTGAATGTACATGATTTTGTATTTACTATGTGTCAAACAATGTGCCAGTTGAATGTACATAATTTTGTATTTACTATGTGTCAAACAATGTGTCAGTTGAATGTACATGATTTAGGGGTCGTGACAGGCAGGTGGCACTGCGTTCTGCCCATGTCATTAGGGAACTGTTGCTCTCGTCATCAGGTCAGCTATTGATTAGAAAATAAAAAAAATAATTGTAGTCCACATTTTATTTAGAGACATCGGTATAAAATATATGAGATATAAAACAGCACAATCGTAATCATAACTGAACTGTACTGTACGTACACAAGTACACACAAGACCAGTGACACATGTACAGACCGCGCCCTGGCCTCCGGGGACCAGCCACGTGGAACAGTTGTATCAGTGGTGGTTGAACAGAGATAAATAATATAATAAAGCCAAGGGGGATAAACAGACGGAACTTTTTTAAAAATGAACCGTGACCGTCGTGCGTCGGTCAACACCGTTGTGTAGGTGCAGTTTGGGGGGGGGGAGGTTGTTCTCTTGTATCTGATTTGAGTTGTTAACTTATTTTATCAAAAGAATTGCAAAATCGCTCCTAGAGAATACTTCGTACACAACATGCAGATGCTGCGAGACTCGTCTTGCCTCACCGCAGTTGTGTCGACACGAGAACACCGGTGACCAGGAGGTCAACCAGCAGGCCATGCCCACAGAAATCTGCATCATTATTATGCAGACGTGTTGCTGCCTGCCATCCCCTCCGATGGGTCATTAGAAAGTGACAAACTGCACGAAACACGACAGTGTAGCTGCCACATTGAGGCCCTATCGTTGCCCATCAGCGGACCGCCATTGCTCGTGCTGGCCCAACTCAGCTGCCATGCGGCGTGACATTATCACGTGCTAGATATTTTATTACGTAGTTTTGTGTTGTAAAATATACACCTAGCTGTAGATATACACATCACAGCACGGTAGATATTGGCTAATGTGCCTGAGGCAAATCTGTGCTACTGTCAATAGATTAGCAAGAAGACGGTCCAAAGTGTGGCCAACACTAGCAACGGCGAAGTGATACACTTTACATGAATGACGTGTAGTAAAGAGCGCCATCTTGCGAGGACTGTCTACAACAACAATAGTACAACATGACAAAGGCGTTGCACGTAACATAGTTGGTCAGTAACTTATTTAGTGTTTAACTGAATCTTTCTATTTTTCACTTACAATAGTGTAACGGTGCAACCACATCTGAAATGGCGGCTGGTCTCCGCGTGAGCGAAGTGAAGGAACCAAAGGTGTGGAGAACTGGATGAGGTACCACTTAACTGTGATATGCTCCCCGCCCCCGCCCCGCAGCCTACTCTCTGCCTTCACTTTCGTTAAACTTGTTAAATTCATATAATGTTACATAATGCATCGTTTTATCACAGCGAATGTATTTTAGGCGTAGGCAGGTAGGAACAGAGGAACTTCATGCTAGAGGTGAGTTGTAGAGGCAGTTTCGCGACACTCGTGGGAGTGTGAAGCACGTTCTTTGAATATATTTGACCTCATAGCTCTCTCACCAGATTCGCGGATTACTGGAGTGTTCTTCAATCCCCGAATGATTTGTAGCAGCCGCGGCCGAGGTTGGAGGTGAGGATGTCCTGGTGTTATGAGCGGTTTTGAGTGTCTGTGTGTTTACAACCATTCGGCGGCCCCTGCTGAGCGGAGGAACCTCACGAACAAGCCACGGGTACCCTTACAGCTACACACTCATTACATATCCCTCTTCATGTATATAAACACGACAGGCATCGCGGAATGTAGGTCGTGCTTCACGGGGCGCTCGTCACCGGCCGGGCATGTTGTGCGACAGTCTGCTACCACATCTAGGGTGATGGCGACTGCCGCCTCATGCTCGCAGGAGCGCGATGTCAGATCACTCTGCGTTATACAAGTCTCCGACATCGTACATGTAACGGAAACGCATGACAAATACAAACAGAAACAAATATATTTGGCACAGCAAATCAATCATCTTAGCTTGCTGACGTCATCAGCAGTTTTTGCTGCAGTAATAATGAATTTTGTCACTCGCAGGCTTATAAACTAAATATTATGCCAGTTAAGGTTGTATTTTTAAGAAAATACTTCGCAAGGAGCTGAAACGTATATACTCTACGTAACCCTTGACGTCTTATTTTTCTGTCAATTTCTTGTTCCCGCCAGTAGAATGTAATATTATTATCAGACCAATCATACATAACGTTAAAAATTTGGCTTCAATGGAACATTTGTTAAAGATTAATGGACAATTTGCTTAAATTTGGCAACCCGTAACAGTCGGCGCTCACGAGCAAAGCTTAAGCTCCGTTTCATAATCATTTTTAAATCAAATGTGTTGAGAAACAAATATTCACGTTTGTGCTTGAGTTTAAATTTCATGCCCATCCTCCGTAAATAAGTTCAAAGTAGCATAACTTTTTCCAGTTAATAAATGCTTAAGCTGAGCACAGCTCACAGGTTTAACAATAAGATACATCGATGTTGTTTAAAGGACGCACACATTGTTAGACACTGCACGACAGACACATCCACGTGCGGCGTGTTGCCGCCGCGTGTGCGAGTGAACACGCGCCAGGGGCGCGCCCGCGTTGCTGCTCGGTCGACATTCAGTCGAACTGGACCCGCCGGAGTCCAGTCGCTCTCCAAACTGATTCTCGGCCGATACATGATGTCAAGTGGGAACGCATGTATCATTTGATAAACGAGAAGTTATTTAATTATAATTTGATGACAGCGGCGTAGTATATTGTTCAAGCCACATGACTGTTATAGAACTTGTTGCCCGTTTCTGTATTTCTTTGCGTTGTAAATATTCAGTACAGTTTACACCCGACGTGACGTCCACAAGCTACGCTACTGGTCAAGCGTACAAACTATTCACCTAAGACTGTACTAAACGAGAGGGGATACTCAAGTTGGGTATGTTTGTGTGTATGTATTTGTGTGTATGTATTTGTGTGTATGTATTGCAACTTCCAAATTGTTTAAAAACTGAAAGGCATGTTAAATAAGTTATATTTGTGTTTTGATTTAGAACACTCTTCAGTCTCATAAGATTAAAATTCTAAGTTTTACAAAATGTCATAATGTAAATCAGAATAAGTTTATAAAATAGAATCGAAATGTTAATATATTAAAAAATGTAACAGCGAACTCCTTAGTCGGAGTCCTGTAGCTTACACTCAGAACAGCGAACGACAACATCTATACACCGACAGCTATGAGGTGTTTCTATAGTAAGGACTCGCGTGCAAAAAAATACCGCCAGCAAAAAAGAGTATCTACACAATAAAGTAAATAGTTTAAGGTAAAATCACACAAATTCGTGGTTTTTTCAAACGTCAATATGACACGACACTGAAACGTTACAAAAGACTTCTCTCGCAGTATACTGTGTGTTTGCACGCAAGTAGGTATTTGAATATATTTTTAATAAGCTACAGACAACATAACTATTGATTGAGCTAAAATACATTCATAATTTTTATATACTTTTATATTTCGTACCTCTGTTATATTAATATTCTCACAATAGATACAAGATTAAATATAGCTTACAACATTAAACCAATTAATAATTATTTAAAAACATTTACAGCAATTTGTTTTAAACAATTCGATATGTATAAAAGTGTCTGACATTAAATTGTAAATCAATATATCATTTAATTAAGCTCTTTATACTTTATTAAAATATACATAAACTCTTTCATATACACGGAACCGCAATAAACTCTTACACAATTATATATAATATAAATAATATGGTTACTTTCAACGAATCATGTATTTAACATTCCACTTCACGTTTGATGCCCACGACTGTGTGGCGTCTTCGTAGAGCCTGCCATCCTTCAGAACCAAAATGTTTAAATAGCCATGAACCCGTTAAAAGCAGCATCATTATAGTTTGAAGTTTTGTGTCTGGTTAGTAAATTGATAACAAATAATTAACATATGAAACATTTTTGCACATAATCTTTGTGTCAGAGAAAATACCTATTTGAGCTTCTGTTTTTACGGACGGTAAGGACAGATTAGGCGTAGCTTTAGGAAAGAGGGTCATTAGCCCCTTGAACAATCATGAAAAAGTATGCCCGTTTTAATCAGCAGGGGAAAAGAAATGTATCTTCACACTACATCCCATTAGAAAGGAAAAAACTACGCCCATAATGAGTGAGAATGGCGACAATCAGTGGGTCCGACTACACTAGAGGTTGTTATTCCCTAAATGAATACAACAATATAATTCTTTAGTTGTAAATTTTTCAAAAATACCGCATTGGACACCTAGAGTAAGTAATAGAGGTGAAAACAATGTGAAATCCGAATTTGATATGTAGGTAATAAATATTTGAAGATACAAATTATCCTATCTGTTAAGTTTTGTGTGGGGGTGTGGTGTGATATGTACAATGTATCGATGAATATGGCGTACAAAAGAAACAACAAATCAGCCTGTCGCCTGCGACAACACAACGTGCTCTGTGCGCACACGCGCACGCGCACGCGCACGCACGGCGTCTGCGGGCAGCTGCACCCAGCAGGACCGGACACGAGAGCAACGCACACCATTTATTAAACATAAAACAATATGTACTATCAAACATCGAGATACACATAGCTACTTAATATAATTAGATAATATTTGTACAAAAATAAAATGGTTCACGTCACCGAATACAAATGCTTAGGATCGCTGAAACGGCTTCCGGTCCGTTCCTATAATACTCACAAAAGCCAAACATTGAAAGGTTAATCTAAGTTTTAAATTGGTCATTTAGAGATGATGACACTGCGATATGATCTACAGTAGAAGTCACACTGAGCTCAGCCCTTGCCACCCGGGCCTGCCACCTGCCGGCCGCGGGGCGCTTAGGTGTCGCTGACGACCGAAGGCTGCTTGATGAGGTCCACGTCGTGGGCCAGGCTGGTCTGCGCCTTCAGCTTCGGCTTATCGGGCTTGTCGTGTGCGGTGCCGGGCTTGCCCTGTTCCACGATGCTGACGCCGTTCTTGTGGGTCGTCCGCACCGCCGGTTCTTCGTACTCCTCGCGGTATTTCATCGTGTACCAGTGCAGGCAGAAGCATCTGAAAAGTGAGCACACAGCATTGCAGTAAGGGAAACGTAAGAGATAGCGCAGTCGGCGCGTCCGAGGCCGACCCTCGCGCACATGGCTCACGTGTCGGCCTACAGCCACTGACAGATACACTGGTGGTAACAAAACTAAGAAAAGATAAAGACCTGTGCTCTAGAAGTATAGTGCGTATGTTACCTGAGCAAGGCCGCCAATACGCCCACCCCCACGAGAGCGATGCCCGCCCCCATGAGGTAGTAGCGGTGTTGCGCCGCCTCCGCCCCGGGGGAGAGCTGCACCAGTCCCACTACCAACACCACGATACCCAGCAGCAGGGAGCCCACTATCGCGTGGAGGACCGCCATCTGTTTAACGACATAAAATGCTCCAGACAAGCCTTCTGACAAGCAGTGACTGCGAAGACAGGACTGTCGTCCGTCGAACAACTGTACATATGCGGAGCCAGTCGCTCTAAACAACTGAATAACGCTATCGCGCGCAGAACTACAACACGAGTGAGAAACTGTCGCGAGTGGGCCATTGCCAGCTCATATGAGCTGGTTTCACCATTATTTTAGGGGGGAATGGTGCTGGCAATCCAAGCTCAACTTGCTACAAGCACACCGATAGAAACGTTAGCTATACGATCGGATCTCGTGAGATCTGTGCAAGATCCGAATGGCCTAAAAACAGATGACCTGATCAAGGGCGGCGACACGTGTACTCCTGGACAACTGCCATTGCTACATTGTAACATTGTAAACAATTCAGCCGCCACGATCGCGGAGGTACCTCTCGTTAACATAATGCCGGCGTAAAGCAATCGCAAGGGCGTTATGTCGTACATTTGAGAGTCCAGAGGCCCACTAGAATGGTTGGGCGAAGGAGGAGTGCACATAACCGCTAGATATCCACTTGTGAGCGGCGGTTAAAGCTCCGGCTTCCCGTCGCTCATTGAGGACGACGTGTGCTACATACACCGAGGATAATAAAATATATAGAGGACATATCAATTCAGTGGCAACTGATTGAGGTGTAGTCAGGAGCACGATGTGGCCACCTGCGTCTGTGTGTTGCCGGCAGGAAGCTTCGTGTGAAGTAAGTATCACATCATTTATCTAGACATAAAAGTACATGAAGTGAGTGAAGCTGTGGTACCTTCCCGCAGAAGTACATCTCGCTCCTGTAGCGGTCGGGGGAGGGTGTGGCGTCCTCCAGCCCCCTGCCCAGCTGCAGGGGCAGCTGCGAAGGCCGCCGCCCCCCTGTCCGCTTCTCCGCGCGCCGCCGCTCATGCCGCACGGCCACTGCTGGCATTGCACCAATCATTTTGGCTGGAATCACCAACATTCATTATCTTTATCAACACATAAATCACGACTAATTAAGAGAGATTGGGATAACTTAATTGTCTCGCCATCCTCTCTCGGTCTACTGCTGGACTCCGGCCCTATACAACGAATACCAAGACGGCTTACAATTGTTGTCCTCCTGTGCTGTTATTCAATTCGTTGCGGGTCCCGAGTTCGTTTCGGCATTTTCATCAGACATCCGATTTCAACAAAGAGTAATGGTGAAATGCGTTGCCTGATGATGAGGTAATTTAGGATGAGGCCGATTTATCTATGTAGGTTACGAACCTATCCGACCTGAGGCATGAGGTCTTCATATAATTAGGGTAGCTGACACGATGTTTGCTACCCATATGAAGATATAGAGGTTGCTAACAATTAAAGGTGAAAATCAACAAAGGTGTGATATCATCTGCAAAGTCGCGGAGCTACCAAAGTACTTCTGCACAATAATCGGGACCAATAAATTGTGGTTATTGTAAAGGTGCGGCGGAGGGGCACGGGACAGATTGCGCTGGTGTGCTGCGCTGCAAGGTACTGCAGTCATTAATGCTAATAAAAATGAAACATGGCCGGCGGCGGCCACTTGCCGATGCGTGTGTGCCCCATACACCCACTCATTTTCGTAATTTTTCAACGTGGCGAAACTGCATTAGCTGCGACAAGTATTCGAGAAATATATCGATTGTACGAAACACGCTTGAAATGCATTACACGTTATTTTTTAAATTGAAAAAAGACATAAAAGTATTTATTGTTTAAGAGAAACTCGGCTGCACGAGAACTCTTAACGGGGGCCTAGAGCGTGGCGCGGAAATTACAATCTCCTGTTGAATTTTCTCTGTGACGAGAGCGCGTCCTTGACAATTCTAGCACTTAGGGTCCGTGCACACTGAATCGGCCGACGCGCAATAAACGCGCTCAATACTGTCATAAAAGTAGCAAATGTTGTAAGGATCAAGCGAAGCGTATGAGGTGATAGTTGGTTGTTTTGTTGTTCATATCTCGCACCGACACTCGTAAACATCATTAAGGCTATGCAGACGCGTTGCTTCCCTTGCACCTTCTAAACCCACATACCGCACGAAATAAAACAGCAAACCTGTCAGTATAATATAGTGTCGTGTCACCGAGAGGCACCTCCGCAGTCGTGCGAACCCAATACAGCTACTAATGTTTGTAGAAGTGGCACTACCTTCTAGACTTTTCAGTATGAATTATCATTGAACCGATAATACTTTTACAGAGGTTGTGATTCAAAATACGATGAAATAAAAATGTGTCATGACAAAGAAACTGGTGTACATCATGTGTAAATTGTATACACTTCTTAAAAACTTAGGATCATTCTCTACACGTCCTCTACACGTGCTCTGCAGGAGCATGCATTGTTCATTGTTCACTCATGAATTGAAGTTTCGGGATGCACTTAACACTAAATCAGTAAACTTTATACATTATACGTTATTTCGGTCAGTGTGTAGTGGTCTGTTCTAATTATTTAGAAGACAGCTCATGGTATGAAGCTTTTATTACTGACTAACTTCATACTATGAGCTGACTACACTACTACCAGCAGACCCGGCGAACTTCGTACCGCCTAACAGTATACGTAGATATGTAAAGGCATTTTATATGAATGATGAATAATACGTAAAGAGAGAGAACAAAAAAAATTAAATTCTTCAAACACGTGTCAGAAAAAAGATTGAATTAAAGTATATTTTGCAGCAAGGGATGCGCTCGGACTAACTTCTTTCGTTAGTGCATCTTGTGGTCAACAATCAGCAGCAACCGTAAATAGAATCATTCATTATTCGCAGGATGAACTGTGTAAATACGACCAAGAACATCGGCAGTATGCATATCTGAATGACCAGTGAGATGACTTCCGACGTTGGAATTCCTTCGGTGGCATCTTCGAGCAAAGCAATGTTCGTGCCAACGTACGACTTTAACAAATCGCAAAGAAACTGGCCAGTGCTGTCGCTGAAGGTGCTACGGAATGTTGAGCAGCATTCGGCGCTGTGAAATGTACTCCGACCGTGCTCCAGATGCAACCCCAAACGTACAGCAATAGGAACGTTCGAGATTTCGTTTTGGGACAAAGTGGCGAATATAAAACAAACCATCTGTCGTCAACCACGAAATCCTTTCCCTGGACTTTACTTGTGATAGTTGTACCATCGTCGATTGTTGTCGCATCGGGCGTCGGCAGCTAACACAGTGGGTAACTACCGTTACCTGTGATAGTAACTGTCGTCTATTTCGTGGACACCGTTTGGAACACTTGCCTGCACGGTGATTAGCGGTTGATGGTGCCACATGGTCCATGAATCATATTCGTGTTCACAACATTATGTAGGTCTGGATCGGTTTCAGGATCACCGCACATATGATATTACATCATATGTTGATGTTACATTGATCTGGCCGAATTCTTTAGATTTTTTCATTTTAATTTGGATTTGCTATTCGACTGAGCATCGAGTAATCCCAAAGTTGTGTTGCTTGACAATGCCATTCGATTGAGCATCGAGTAATCCCAAAGTTGTGTTGCTTGACAATGCCATTCATCAGTGGTCGGATTTTTGCTTGCAAACACGTACGATGATCTCACTTGATTTCCATCCCTTCTCGATTACATTTAAATGTAATGAACAGATCCGGCCGACCCCATGACGAACGTGTGTAATTGCATCTTGCGCATATTCATGCATGTGGCGATATACTGTTTCAACATAATAAAAGTTAAGCGCTGCGTTTCGATTTTAACGTCCATGTCAACGCTATATTGTTGAAGCAGTCGATGAAATCGCGACAAGTACTTGTCAGAATTTTCTCGTATCACCAAACGTTATGCGTAGTATCCTTAAACAAATACAGCAGAATCTGTATTTAAGTAGAAAAGTCCAAGTCTGTGTTCCTTGAAGAGGTACACAGAATGTGATCACTTTTAACTTTTAACTGTAATTTTTGTTCAATATTTTCTAAACCCCTAATAATATAGGGTTAACGAC
Source organism: Eumaeus atala (assembly GCA_017140195.1). Classification (NCBI taxonomy): domain Eukaryota; kingdom Metazoa; phylum Arthropoda; class Insecta; order Lepidoptera; family Lycaenidae; genus Eumaeus; species Eumaeus atala. Next base: position 35,774 of record JAFELO010000780.1, read on the forward strand.
TCCTACAACGACTCTCTGCTAAATTGGGAGAGACAACTTTTTTTGGGTACCAAAAGCAAGCAGAATAAAGTGTATATGAAGTTAAGATGAAAACTATGATATCGATACTTAGCATTCAATGGATTAAAAATATTTTCATATCGGAGCGATCTCCGTCGTCTATTGTCCAAACCATCAGCTCTTGTGATCCTCACATCAGCGGTGCGTTTCACATATTTTTGTATTTGCCTAATGTTGCGTCGTGTAAGTACAAATCTGGCCTTGAATCTGGAAGGTCGACGATGGCATAGTTTGGCTTACAATCACTCTTTTACAACCCCTTTTTTCAAATTGTAACATGCCTTTTTTTGGTGACGAAGGGGGAATGCATTTACGCATGATACCTGGGAGCCTGAGAGGGAGAGCCCCAGACCTATGTTGGACTCGGCCATTGGGTAGCAATACCAACTAAACGCCTACGGGAGCATTCAGCCGCTACTAGTGGAAGGTCCCGGATCTACAGGCAAAAGGACCCCTCCAGCGACACGCTGGCCACGGCGAAAAGGACAGACTTCACCTCCTCGGGGACTGTCCGGCTACTCTATGACCAGTCCCCACGACTCCGTGTCTCGTTGATGCTGTGGCTCACCGGGGGCCGTCCTACTCAGATACTTGCATAAGACGGAAGGTGAAGGGTTTGCGCATCCACCGCTCGAATAATTACATGCCTCTTTTATCATATTTAAGATACAAATACATGAAAATAACAAAATACGTATTTACAGTACAAATACCACTGAGGCAGCACAAACTAGGTGTTCCATCAGCAAACTTCAATACGCCACAATGCTAGCAAACATCTCCCAGTGAGCCAATGCAAACTAAAGGATGCAAGCGTTAGTCGAAGGTGCAATCACATGGAAACGCTACTCGATTCAAATCATCTCTTGAAACATTTCCTCTTGCACTACGCAGGTCATCCCTCAGTTGTTCTGTACGATAAGCTCGACGACTTCTCGCTACTCACCCGGCCGTATCCCGGGGCGTCCCCTGTCTCTTGTGTTTGACCACAACCGACTTAAGGCCCCTCTCACCATCCCCCACACTCAGACGGCGCTCATCTCGTGTAATTTCTCGTTCGGCAGATAATTGACTAGCGATATTATGTCGCTTAATTGCATGACGGCTTCGCTGGGACAGATTAGATCTCCAGATAGTTTGATTCAATATTTTTATTCTTTTATTCATTTATTTTATTCTCTTTCTATATGTATTTTATTCACTTTCTATATGTATTACTTCATCATAACAACATGCTTCTATATATCCGTGTATACTAGTATTTATTTTATATCATTATGTTATGTTCATCAAAACCTAAATTAGCTTGGGTAAAAGCTAACACGACTTTCACTTACAGTCAACTGTTAGTGGTGCGAGGATCGCCGGGTCAGCTAGTAGACAATAGTTCATATCATAGACTACTACTGTTAGTGGTACGAGGGTCACCGGGTCAGCTAGTAGACAATAGTTTATATCATAGACTACTACTTTGGATACTGCTTTTTTTAACTTTTGAATTATTTATTTTAGTAAAATCAAAGACCACATTAAAAGACTTTTACATTTTCGGTAACCTATAGAATATGTCTTAGAAATTGCTTTCGGAAATAGAAACATTATTATATTCAAAATAATTTTCTGAGCGCACGCATACATGCTGTGTGCTATGTGAAGGCGGCCTAAGAATACCCTCATCTGAGCGCACGCATACATGCTGTGTGCTATGTGGAGGCGGCCTAAGAATACCCTCATCCTCAATCCAAGCCTGGGGCGACGTAAGATCATCAAAGGGCACTAGTGGGCAGCGAGCTGGTTGTTTGGTGTCCCGTCTGTTTCTTAGTGACAGTGAAATCGACGGGGCACCGGACGGCGCTCGCGCCGAGTGGTGGCGGTACCATCATATGTCAGAATTCGTAACGAAGTCATAAGGCAGAGAACTAAAGTATCCGATATCATGCGACAAATAATCTCACTGAAGTGGCAATGGGCTGGTCATATCACTGGTCACTCAGAAGAACAGATGACTGATAGGTCAGTTCTGGAGTGGAGCCGCGTTTAGGAAAACGAAGTGTTGGTCGCCCGTTCACCAGATGGGAAGACGATCTCCGTGCAGTAGACGGTCCGGGATAGATGCGAGTGCCAGGAGTTCGGTCGTCTTGGCGTTCACAGATAGAGGCCTACGTCCAGCAGTGGACCGATAAGTGCTGATAATGATGAATGCTAGCGCCTAAATGGTAATCATTTGTCATTATTTCTGAAGCACGCATAAATTCGGAACTTTTTTGTATCTGCTTGATGCAATTTTAACATTTTTAATTGATTTAAAAAAAAAGTACAGACAAAATTTTTCACCCTTTTTTTTAAATAGTTTACATTAAATACATCTCTAAACACACACGCAAATGTCAATCATTACAAAACTGGTCAGGATGGACAACAACTGATGGACATGTACCAAACACATTCATATTATTGAAAATGAACAAGTATTCATCGAGTTTTCATTGTCTTTATATTTATTTTTCTGTTCGGGGCGGAGACAAAGACTATGGAAATTGCTCCAGCAGTCTCTAGTTACAAGTGTTGTAACAAACCCGTCTTTGTTGTACACATTAAGTTCGCCAATGCTAAACTTTAATTGGCGACATTGTTATTGTGTGTGTGCGCACGGGTGTACAGCGGTTGCAGCAGTTGAATTTGTAATGCTGTCTGCGTGTTGCTAAACGTCAAACAGTCAATATCTTGTCATATCGACTACTTTTAATTCTGCGTTTTGACTTTGATTTATAATATAATAAAGTGCTGGCGGTGCTAGTCAAGCGTTTACTGGTGACTTTACGTCAGTTTCCGTAACTTAAAACTACCATTTAACGTTAACAGTGACTTGTATATGTACTTGTATATGTATGTAACATGGATATTTTTTGTGTGTCTCAATAAAGCACTTGTGAATAAGCTTCTCCGAGGCGCCTAGTTATGACTTGAGGAAGTTACCTGTAACTTCAAACTCTTATTAATTATGTAAACGTGTAATGAGTTTTAAGCGTATAGCTGTGTCTTTAAACTTTTATATAGCGTTTATTCGTGGCTCTGCTGCTTCTTATGACTGTAAGCGCTATTAGACATATGTGACCCTATTTTTTACTTCAAATGTTAAATAAGCCTTTGTTTGTAAATTCATGGCAAGCGTGTCGGTGGTAGTCGCGTAGTGCGGAGCCGAAGCGACTCACCCTCG
>JAFELO010000781.1:0-35935 GCA_017140195.1 Eumaeus atala
TTGGCAGTGGCCATTACCGTTAAGAAACTAGTCTTGGTCATTATTATCTATTCGAGAGCATCCAAAAGATAACTCAGTCTATCCATAAAAAGTAAACATCTCAGAACGTTCCTTAACAACTTTGATAATACCATACTATTTGCTTCGCAGACTAATTCATCATATTAATCAATAATAACGGCTACATAATTGTGTAACATAAAAAGTGTATGCGGTCGCATTATCTCAAATAGGAAGGAAAAACGCGGGCGTTTGGGGCTGTGGGTCGAAAGTGGTGCAAATTACAGGTTGGGCGTCCGCCACATGTGATTATATGGAGTCGTGCTCTACGTAACGAGCTGGACCCGATTGACTGCAGACCTCCGAGCTTTATACCGCAAGAGACGGAAACGATTTGACGGATACGATCTGTCGTCACCGTCACAATTTTTGTTTAAAAATCTAAAATTGGGTTCTAAAATGAGTAGTCAGCCTTTTTGTCACTGCCGACGATTGCAAAAATCCACATAATTATCATGCCGGTACGTTATTGTCTTCTCCTCTCCAGTGGGCCAGTGGTTTCAGACAAATCACAGGAAACGTTTAGTTTACTTTTTGATTCGGAAGGAATATTAATAAGACTACTTTAATATCTATTTAATATTCATATTTCATGTGTCAGCTAAGTAATTCATTAGTAAGTAATAGTGCCATGCTGCTGTCGAGTCGCGTGCGGCGTCAGAGCACCCGGTGCAGCAGGACAATACATCATTGTTTTGCATATGATGATGGGCCTCGGTACCAAATCGCCCCGCCGCTTGTTTGCTCTTCGTCATATATGTAAAAAATCAGTAAATAAAGGGTCGTGTGTTGTAAATGCGAAAATTGTAAATTATTGAGCGCCTCAAATGAGACGAAATTACAAATGAGTGTAGCATTAAGTCGAAACGACTGAGTGTTCACTCGGAGTGGTCTGTTATTAATAAAGTACATGACGGATCGTCAGCCGAGTTGGGAGAGAGGGAGGGGGGGGGGCTGACAATGTTAATGACGTCCAATTTACAAATCAAATTTGAGTACATCTCGCACGTGAACGCAAGTGTGTGGCTGCGTAGCCGCGATTTTATGCATTTCGTACGGATCTCTAGTATACCAGAACAGGGCACTGAGTTAAAGAAGTTCTATGTATCTTCCAGCTAATATATGTAGTTCAATGTGGGTACTTACACCCACCGAGTCTCTGTTGATATCCTTTGCGTGACATGATATACAATATAATATATTTAAACCCTATTGATGTCTTAAGTTTACCCGAATGTTACTCACTACAATGAAACTACTTTTACGGATTTTATCGAGGTTTATCTAATTATTTAAGTAGCACGAGGATTCGAAGCTATATGTCGAAGCTATACAGCAACCACGGCTACGGGTGGATTAACCACCTAAATGGTATAGACCATATATATATAAGGTACCTAAACGGCAATTCTTATCACAATCCAACACACATCCCACATTTATGTAAAGTGGGTAAAATGTTGTTTTAGAGCACGAGGCATCTGTGACAAGCAACACCTGGATACAAACCAGAAGTTCAACACGTCAAGCAAGTTCTGCGAGACAACAAGCTTCGGGTTCCGCGTCTGCTCCACAGAGGCCGACTGAAACGAGCCGCCGTCGAGCATTTACCTAAAATATTACCAGTGAATCTGAACAAATTAGAGCGCTTACAGAATATCTGCCTGTTCTATATTTATGGTAAAAAAAACGTAACAATGTATCTCAGGCAAGCAGAGAATTGCAGTGGCTCCCAATACGCCTGCGTAGAAACTATAGGATTCTTTGCTTCCTCTTTAAATTTATTTTTAATCCTTGCTCTCCTACCTATTCGTGTTCTCGTTTTCCACTTGTTAGCTTAGACGATTCTTCCCGCAGATCTCTTGGACGTACTCTTACTTGACTTATTCAAATACCACCCCACAAAACTGACTCCTTTTCTTATTCCTTCAATGTTCTATCCGCCAAATTTTAGGTTTCCTTGCCTCCTGAGCGAAGAAAAGAGGGAAAAGAGCATTCTCTCAATCTTAATAATACGTAATCGTTCATTATTATTCATTAATTTATATTTATTCACTATGTAGCTATCCATTTCTATTATATTTTGTATATATTATATAATTTGTTTTATTATATATTGTATACGTGTACACTAAATATTATATGTCGACATTTTGTCTTTTATTTTTATGTTCTCAAGCGAGCTTCAATAAAAACTTATTTTAAGCCACCAAAGATGGTAAGTCAGTTCTTTCCATATAAATGCCATATCCCTCTGCAAGATACAGGAGTGTACAAGCTTCATTCTGACTGTGGAATATAGTAGTGAAAGATCTATAAAAACTTGAGTTAAAGAACATATAGATGATATGAAACACCGACGTGTTACAAAGTCTGCGGTCTGTGAGCATGCTGAAGTTGGTCCCTGCCATTACATTAGATTTGATAAAGTGCAAATCCTCACTAGGGAACACCGACTCCCTCCAAGGATGATCCGTGAGGCTATTGAAATTAAAAAATATCCAAATTTCAATAGAGAGATGGCTGGGTTCTTCACTCTGTTTGGGACCTAGTGATACACATAATCAAATCAAAAAGTAAACAACACCTCAAGACAGCAAGATACAATAAGTTTTCCTATTTGCGTCAATTGGAACAACTAAATAATTATAATTATTCGGGTACTTCTAACAATTTGTGACATCAGGACCTGTCATCTCAGTCCAAGAGTGAATGTGGTTACTGTAAAACTTCTGAATCGTCGGGCTAGTTAAATAATTAAATAAACCGCGATAAAATCCGTATAAATAGTTTCAATGTATTAGTATTTAAACGTACTGTTTAGATACAAAGTAACACTTTAAAGGTGATGGACATATGACAACTTTATTAGGATTTTTTAAAAATTACTGTGAATTACTTAAGGTAAAGTCATTAACAATACTGCAGTTATAAGTTAATTATTGAACATTCCTTATGATAAAATTTTTAGATTAAAAAAACATAAAATACGCAACAAATCTATATTAAATATGCAAAAAATACTAGTCATTTTTTGGAATTTTAATATACCGGACACTATACTTAGTCCGAAGCAATGTCACAATAAATAAAATGTTATGTTAAAAATGTTTTGAATTTGGAGTCTGACATTTTTGTACGACTTTTCATTGTGTTTTCTCATATGTTGGCGTCAATACATTGAACATTTTGCGATATCAAAATGCAGTGGGATGAAAAAAGTGAATCATTGTGATTGCATTACACAAAGTAGGTATGAAACCAAATGCAATTTTTAAAACTCTCCATACACTTGGTATTAGTCAAATGTACCGAGCTATTAATAGATAAAATGAGATCCTCCGTTTGTGACAGAGAAAGATCTGGCCATCAAAGCAGTAAGGGAAAGAAATCGAAGAAATCCTGACAGAAAGCAAAAGATTTAACTCGGGAAATGAAGATATCACCTAGAACCATGTCCCGTATTCTAGGATTTGCTGCCTACAAGAGACACACTAGTCATTTCTTAGAAGATAAATTAAGAATGAATAAGGTGGTAAAATCGAAGAAACTACTGAAGCGGTACGCACAGAAAAATATTGTTTATAGATTAGTTCTTTTTACAATTGATCAACATTTTAAAAAAACAAAATGACAGTACTTTTGCTCAAAGCATAGGAAGCTTCACAATTAGTCGACAGAGTGCAACGTGGGCATTGTCCGACTGCAGTGACGGATTGGTGGGGCGTTAGTTATGAAGGAGTCACTGTGCCATATTTTTGTGTATCAAGTACCATTCCTGAGAAGGTAGTTAAGCCCCTTAATAAGACTAGGCGCCGGTTCATCAAGCTCAGTCTAAGAAGACGAAGACTGGCCATCGTCTAGTCCCGTTCTCAGTCCGCTGGATTGTGATTTTGGTCAGCTTTCTAGAGTATAGCTTGCTTTAAACACATGCTAATTTGGAGCCCCTAAAACAATCCATAGGATTGGCAGTGAAGAGTTTCCCCATGGAAAGAGTGTGTGATTCTATTGATAATGGGCCTCAATGTTTGAAGGACTGTATTGCAGCCAATGGAGACCAGTTCGGATTAGCTGTTTTATTTTTGTTTTATTTTTAATTGTTTTATTTTTAATTGTTTTATATTTGTATGTTAAACTAACAAACTGTGAAAGTGATAAATGTTATTGACAATTAAAAATATAGTATTTCTTTGTTACGATTTTTATGGTAAGACTACGTATTTTACTCGACATGATATGTATGCGAATCATCATTAAATTTTTTTAAAGGACATATATCGTTCGAGAATAGTTTACATTGGCTGTTTCCCTCGTTAACAAATTTCACACTTAAATTTGAAAAAGTAAAGACTACTTAACATTCCCAATGAATCTAAAAGCAAAATAAAATTATAGTTAGTGGTTTTTTGGACATCATCAAAAATATTTCAAGAGTATCCGGCGTCCACCTAAACTACTTACCGACCTTTGACCCAGGTGATTCGAACCCGCGACATCTGGTGCAACGGGCTCGGCAAACCAGCCTTCGCTACTACTGTGCCAGGGAATCGTGAGGTCTTGTACCAAAGAAATATCACCCCATTCTTTCCGTAGCATGCAGAGCTACAACAAACATATTTTTTAAACCTTCGCAGTGGAGACGGACCTGAAATGATTCATGAAGGCTATTATATCCCCACATTAACAAAATGACCACTTCATCCATCAATTGGCCTGCCCCCGTCGCCTCGACATTGATGCATCAAACACACCGCGCCCCACTATCAATTTATGTTGACAGGTCGTCAAGTCAATGAAATAAGTAAGCCGCCATATGAACACTCGGATTTAACTAAATAGTTTGTGACCTCTGCCGACCGCTGTGAAATATGCAGATAAGTAAGTGTGTTGCATTCCGGCCAGAATTGCGCCGGCACGACCGGGGAGGTACCCACCACCTCACGCTCGCGTCATATCACAATAAGAGTGATGGCCATGCTGGCCGTGCGGTTTGTCAGTATCCGATGGCACATTTGGGAGGATAGAATGAAGGAGGGCAACGCATTTTTGCCTTCGGATATTTAAATGGCTCCGATTGCATTTTTTTTATATAGAATAGGGGGGGGGGGGGAACGAGATATCCGAGCCTTTTTACGACTACCAATTAATTACTATGCCGATGCGTTGCTCTCCCTTGCCCCCCCCCCCAATGGGCCACCGGCTACTCACAAACCGGATTAAACGCGACACTGAAGATGTCACTTGACGGCGGTATTAAGTGAGCGAGAAGTACCTCCCCGGTCGTGCCGGCCCAATTCCTATGCAACATGGCACTAACTCTTCCTAATTGTCGCCCTATATTATAAAGGAAAATCGTTAGTGACACACTGTTGCCGCATGGCGTCGGCACATCTGTCTGAAGTGACGTCTAAGATGTCGCGTGTCGCGCGCGGTGAGAAGCCGCACGACTGAATAGGAGACTAGGTAAAGAAACTAAAAACGCAGGTCTGTATATCAATCATATGGCGAGGACAGCTGAGAGCGTCGGCCTCACGTCGTCTGTGAGTACAATTTCATGCCTTAATCTCCGGGTGTTGTCCGGGTGTGTGATCCGATTCATTTTCGCCCTAAAAAAAAAGATTTCCATGGGAAATAATCTTTACCATACGTAGGTGCAAAAGTAAACCTAGGTTTAAAAAAAGCAAAATAAAGACTTTTAGTAACACAATAATCTGATAAATTTGCGGTTCAGCTCGCATGCGACTAGTATTGGTGTGCAATGTGAGAGCCAGCAGGAGTGGAAGGAAGACGCCGATTAGGACGAAAGGAATATACTCACAGATGCTAAATGAATGAACGTCGAGATGACGAGCATGCTAATGGAGTTCTTTGACGGCACAATGTTTGTCTATTTGTAACACGTCCGTACAATGCGCTCCCGCTGGGCCACAGAGCCTCCATTGATACTATCAGTTCCGGCGGCGTGGGTGGCGCGTACAACAACGCCATTGTTAGCACCCACGACACGTGGGTGACCAGCCGCTCCCGGCGGTGATCAGGCGTCTCCGCGTATCAGTCGCTCGTGTAGACAGCGCGATGGATGCCTTGCAGAGGAAACGGGTCGTAGCGAGCATGGGGTCGGGGAGGTGTGCCACAACAGCGCGATATGACTGATTGGAATACAATTATAAATACGAAAGTCTGGACGTTTGGATGTATTACCTGATCACGTCAAAACCTAAACTTCTGAATGTTGTAGCTTACCAGAGTAACACAAGAGCTACAGCAAATTTGACGTGGTTTCGTCTGTGATTAATTCATGTCGGAGTCGGTAACGACTACATTTATAAAATCCCATCAACCGCCCGTTCAACGTAAGGCTTATGAATGAAGTGAAGCCAGTTACTTTCTATGCATCTAAAAAAATGTATATATAGACTGTCTATATAGACTGTCTATATAGACTGTCTATATAGACTGTCTATATATGTGATGTCTAAGATAGATAAGAGTGTGTGTGGTTGGTATATTAGAAATGCAACGAATATTATAAATGTAATAGTTTGTATGTATGTTTGTTATTGTTTCACATAAACACTACAAAAGGGGTTTGGATGAAATTTAGCATAGACATATAGGAGAATCTATATCACAATAAGTTTATAAATGTCAATTTTTTATCCCAAAAAATGCATATTCGAGATAGATTTTACGCGAGCGTTACTGAGAGGTACAACAAGTACGCAATATTTATAATGACACGCGAGCAGTAATACATTTAGTTAATAAGTACCTATAGATATGTAGGTATTAGAGTCGTGGCCGCAGCACTAAAGGTTTGGGAAGTATCTCTTAATGACCCAAAAAAAAAAAAATATCTGTGAAGTAATATTGGGCGATAATACAGCAATGGCTTCACCTATTGCCAGTATAAATTCCTATACAGGTCAGCATTTCCAGGAATTTCCTATCCAATACACACTGTTAAAATGTTATCACGAATAACAAACGAAAACGCCATTTTTCCCCGTCGCAAAACCAGCATTTATGTTCGAATGCGGAATGCTGCCATTGAGTACTGTTCAAGAATGTCACAATTGAATTGTTGATGCAAAAAAAATCGTGATAGTTAAAATTCAGGGAGGCGTGCTCGGTTGGTGGTCTGAGGCATTGTTATTCAGCGCGCCTTGAGGACGCCCGCTGGATAGATTTATGTGGACGTGTACGATTAAAGATATTGTTTGTTAATGAATTGCAAACCGCTGCGATGACTATTTCTTATGAGTTTCGCGTCTCTGTTATACGATGTGTAACCTCACAGATAGCTGTGTGAGTGGTGTTACAGCCGAAAAAGATCAAACGACCGGGGCTCTGGAGCGGTACTGCTGCGAAGCATTGGCTACGACATTAATAATATCTAAATCAATAATAAATAAGTCGGCTCTGCCTACTACCAAAGGCGGGGCGGATCCTGGAATCGGCATCGTCGGTGCGGCCGGTGGTGTTGCTGAAGGAAACCGGGAAGGCCTTCGGAAGGATAATGGCCTCCCGAATAGTTCAGCACCTGGAGGAGGGCTCGGGACTCGGAATCTCTGAGTCCGAATTCGGGTTCCGAGCACACCGGTCTACTGTCGATGCCCTCAAGTGCCTTCGGGCGGTGACAGGTGAGGCGGAACAGGAGGGAGCTGGTGGTCACGGTGTCTTTGGACATCGCGAACGCCTTCAATTTTGGCATTGAATTTCTTCGGAGTGCCCCCGTATCGGTGGAGGCTGTTGGAGGCGTACCTCTCCGAACGCAGAGTGGCCGTCAAGAATCGGTCGGGGTCCGTGGTCTGGGGGCGAGTCGGCTGCGGCATCCCTCTGGGATCGGTACTTGGTCCGATCCTGTGGAATGTCGGGCACGACTGGGCCCTGCGAGGCCGTCTCCTCCCCGGAAGACACCCTCGTGTATGCGCATCACCGCGATGCTCGATAATGACGAGATGGTTTCCTTCTGCGAGACAGCCGTCTCCCGGAATTAAGCCGACGAGCGGGTGAGAAATGAGGCTGAGGCGCGAAGGAGGCGCTACATCTTGCGCATCCAGCAATAGTGGTGCCCCCGTGCCCGTGTATGGGCCGGGATGGGAACCCGGTCCGTTGAGACACGGCATCCATGGGACTGGTTCAGAGACAGCCGGACAGTACCTTAAGTGTCCTTAAGGAGGGGGAGCCTGGTCCTTTCGCCAAGACCAGCCTGTAACTATAGGAGTCCTGTCCCTACACGTAAAGCGGCTGAAGGCTACCATAGGGCTGAGTCGATAGGGAAACCAAATTTTGAGTCCTACATGAGGCCGAGGCATGACACCCAGGCCCCTAGGTGTCATGGTAACTGCGTTCCCCTGCGTTAACAAAAAAGAGGATGCAACGGCCGTTTGAGGTATTGGAAGGAATGAATACTAAAATGTAAACAAGCCTGTGATAAATTTTCTTTGTCATATCCTTTTTTGAAATATTTGTGGTAATGAGTGACTAAGGCTGAAATTCATAGAGCATGGTTAGTCTTAACTCTGACTTTACGCAACACTGTCTTAGTAAAATCTGACGTTTCATTATTGTCGTTTAGCGCTAAGTTTTTACTAAGATTACAACCAGACAAAATTTTGACGTTTGTTTCGTAAAATTTTCTTTTCATGAAGTAGGGGGCAAACGAGCGGGCGGGTAGTAACTACCACCGCCCATATGCATCTGTAATAATAGGCGCTTACATATGCGTTGCCGGTCTTTAAGGAACAGGTATGCTCTTTTCTTGGAGACCTCTAAGTCATATCAGATCGGAAATACCGAGGGAGGCAGCTGGTTCCACAGTACAGTTGTGCGCGGTAAGAAGAGGCGTTTAAACCGCACTGTGGAGTTACGGATATTAACGGGTGTGGTACTTAGAGTTCTGTCGCGATGTCCGTAGGCGGAATTCTGCCTCTAGTATTAAGCCGAACAATTCCTTGGAACACTCCCCATAAAAGAACAGGATAAGAGACGCACAGCGAACCGACGTCTCTTCGTGGGACCAAAGAACCGAGCTGTCCTGAAATAGCTTGGTCGTCAACGATTCGAGACGCTCTACGTTGTATGCGGTCAAATGAAACGTGATGATATTGCGGGGCCCCTGCCCAAAGGTAAGAACAGTACGCCATATGCGATCGGACCTGCGCCTTGAAAAGTTGCAGCCAATGGGCTGGCCATTGGCTGCAACTTTCAATATTGGACAACATTGAAGTACTCTTTCGCATTATTGAGCACGCCCCGCTCCTTTGAGGTTAATTTAGCTTTCGTTTCCTAATGACCGCGGAACTGAACGTCACTCGATATGTCCACGCCAAGTATTCCAACACTAACTGAGGCCGATAGGTTGGTGTTCTGAAAACGAGGCGATACGAAGAAGGGTGACTTATTTCTTATTATTATAACTTGTGTCTTATGGGGTTAATTAGGACTAAGTTTGGTCGGTCCCATTCCAATACATTGGATAACAAACCCTCTACTTCAGACACAAGCTCGTTCCGATAATCGTTGATGTGTATCCGGGAAATGTATAAAGCACGGCCGGTGTATAGAGCATCGCCAGTACTATCATCTGCGTAACAATGAAGGCCACTAGTGTGCAGCATGCCGTTTATATACAGAAGAAATAGCGTAGGAGACAGAAAATAGCCTTGGGGAACACCAGCGTTGACAAATTTAAGGAAGAGCATGCGCCGTCAACCACGACCCTTATGCTGCAATTTGTCAAGAAGCTAGTGATCCAATCGCATAATTTCCCGGGAAGTCCGTATGAATGAAGCTTTGAACAGATCACTTTGTGCCAAACCCGATAAAAGACTTACCGCCAATGCATCCCCCTAGGCTTCAACTGCCTCCGCCATCTAATTAACATATGGTTAAATATGTTTTTTCTTGCTTTATCTATACTAACATTATAAATAGGAAACATATGATTCTTTGTTTGTTTGTATGGAACAGGCTCGGAAAGAGTAAACCAAAATAAAAAAATCTCATCCATTGTAATTCTACATTATCTGTGATGAACATAGGCTATATAATATTTTCAGAAACGATATAGATGTTGATGTCTAAAGTTTACGCTATTGTTACCATTACAATAACACTACTTATCGCGGTTTACTTAATTATTTAACTAGCCCGACGTTTCAGAAGCTTTGCAGCAACGATGGTAATGGATGGTAATGACTGAGATGACAGATGTCCTCAATTCACAAATTATTAAAAGTAACCTAAAAAATATTTTTTTTTAGTTGTTCCGATTAACGCAAATAGTACTCATCATATCCTGCTGCCTTGATGTGATATGTTTAGTGTTCGACTTGATTATGCTTATCATTGGGTTCCAAGCAGAGCAGCCACCTTCTCTATTCAAATTTGGATGTTTTTATTTCCAATTGCCTCCGTATCATCCTTGGCAGGAATCGGTGTTCCCTGGATGAAAATTTCAGGTGGTCTAGGTCCATTGGAACGGAGCAATGAAGGAGGACAGCACATCTGCACAGCTATTATATAACGTGAATGTCCATGGATATCGGTAGTTCTCAAAAGGTATCGATTGCTCGTTTGCTCCCTTCTATACAAAAAAAGAATATTCATTCAATGGCAACTGTGAATTTGAAGGTAGCCAAAACGTCTGACAAGTGTAAAATATTTACGCCACGTCCAGGCTCCGTCTTCCAGGCGAACCCTCTGTCGTCACTCTGACGCATTCATTATGAGCAACCCTTCAGTGCCACGTGATCGACGACAATACTAATACACTTTTTTATAGCATATGGAGGCAAAGGAGCAATCGAGCCTTTTGATGACTACCGACGCCCATGGACATTCGCATGATTATTTCGCAGATATGATACCCTCCTGTCTTCTCCCCCCCCCCCGGCTACTTACAAACCGCACGAAATGCAACGCGCTGTCATATTACGCTGGTATCAAGTGAGCGAGAGGTACCTCCCCGGTCGTGACGGCCCAGTTCCGGTTGCGTAGAAGGATGTACGGTCACGAACCATGCATGGCACTACCTCCTCCTATGCAGCATGGCACTATCTCCTCCTAAAACATGACCTGATCCTGACGATTACAACATGTGTTGTTGAATGAGTTATTTATTAATTATGGATACTAAGATACACAAATCTGAATCACACCCATATACAATTCTAATTACAAACATCTAGCTCTCGTTGCTACACAAAGGGTTAATAAATCCAAGTTGCACAACAAACAATGGCTACTGGTGCCAGGTATACACCACTATTTACACACATCAAATTGACAAAGGGTAATCTGCACCGCAGGACCACATAACACGCTCAACAAATCTTCCTAAGCCGTGACTGATAATGAAACAGTTTGGATGCCGGCGCGATCTTCGGGGCCCAATAATTATGTAGGCGAGTCGTTGGGCTGACGCACTGTGAATATTTACGGCCGATCTCCGTGACTAGTCACGGTAAACAAATGTACAATTTTTATCACCGACGGTTTGTAATGGTTTATGTGTTTGGTATTGTGGGAGCCTGCTAGAACCACGGAGTAAGGATAGGGCAGTCTCAAGAGTGAGTTGAGTTTTAGGTGCTGAAGTTAAGAGAAAGACTAAGTTCAACTTGACCACATTTAAATAACAATTCTTCGAACTAACTGTTGGTTTGATATATGTTAAAAATATTGTGTAGAATAGTAGTAGTAGTAGCTTTAAGATATGACTTGCTGTGGGCTTCGATAAAAGTTATTCAACGTGATGAGCCCCTTCTATTGACCTTTTTCTTTTTTAAGAAAATAATCAAGAAAATTATATCTAGCTTCCAAAAAGAAGTTGTGAAATCTCACTAGAAATATACTGTAAAAACAGTTTATGCCCATGTCACATCTATCGTAATTAAAAAAACCACCATCATCATCATCACGATACGTGTAAAATTGTATCAATTATGATCGCTAGGAGCGATGCAACGATAAAAACTTCAGCACCTGCTATGTACTTGTCATGTGTAATAAGCCCCTTTATTAATTTGTAAACGTGCGCCATGGAGTCTTCTATCTCTACCAATGTTACACAATATTCGTATATTGTAATTTAAATAAAAAACCTACCTACTTAGATTTCAAATAAATACAGAAAAAATTATGTTATAACAAAAGCCACCTCATTAGATTCAAAAAGCAAATAATATCTTATGTATACACTTGCTAATGTTATTTTCTTTTAAAAGTTATTGAACAACTGAGAATTTCTTGTGATTGCTACCTACTTGAATTTCAAATAAAGACAGTACTATATATTATGCACGCCATTCCTATTCCCGGTGTCGCAGAGCGAGCAATACTAATGTGTAATCTACTAGTAATTGTGGGTGCTAAAGTCAACTTTTAAAACGTTGACAATAAATTATAATAAAATATGTGTTAGCTATTGTGCCACTCTACGCACAGTGTAAACAGGGTTATGGTGTTTCAGGGCGGGTGATACCACAATCATCAAAATGAGTGATTACCATTTTAGGGGTTATTTACACTGTTGTGCATTTTCCATACACAGTCATGTACCGTAGTTATTAATATTTGAATGAATTTTCCTATTATTTCTGTTTGTATTGCTTTTACTTTTATTTTGTATAATAAGCGTTTTTTTCTTAACGATATTGTTTTTCTTATTCACTTGCTCTTTTAAATATAATTATATGGAGAGATATGTAACAATGTATGTATGAACTATCCTAAATAAAAGTTTGTTATATTTTATTCTATATACAATATTGTACATCACCTAACGTAACGGTGAGTCTTAATAAGATTTAACCATTTATTCTATACACATTTACGGGGGTGACCAACTTGATTACAACTAAGAGCTACATTTTACCGACGTAACCTTGTAAAATCTGCCAATTAATTCAAAGCCAAAATTTGTCATATTTCAATACGTACATACGTACATACGAGTATGTACACATCGCAATTTGGGACCAATCGTTCCGCTACATTGACCATCTCCACAGAGACAGGACAACTGTGCATGACACATTATAATCCACTAGCGTGTGCGCAGAACATTGCCACGCTCTACTCCCTCATTCTCCTATTTTACCACGACCGGAGGATAATGAGATCAAGAGAAATCAACCACGGCCTTATATTCTATACGAGGCGTGTACTGTCACCAAATAGCTGGCTCCCGACTGTTATTAGAAATTGAAAAGAAATAACACTTTATGGTGCTATACGGGCATCCATCTGTGGACCTCAAGGGTCACTCTGCACCTGTGGGTCCACATGCTCCCACTAAACCTCGAGACAGTCAAACTATATACATTTTAGTATATATACAACTGGCAGGCCGTAAATATTACACGTTACAATGACAAGAAATTCAATTTATAATAGAACGACGTCTGTTGGACAGCGTCTAGGTGTCAATAATTACTGCAGCTAAATAAGGATTTGGTTTGATATTCTTTTAAGATTTTGGTTACACTATCGAAGTTTTCATGCAGATCAAAACGTTTCAGAAAATGTTATATAGCCTATGTTCGTCACTGATAATGTAGGATTCTAATGGTAAAAGAATTTTTCAAATCGATGCAGTAGTTTAGGAGCCTTTTCAATACAAACAAACAATGAAATGTTTTTCTTTCTAATATTAGTATGGATAGGGTGGGAAGTATCTTATTACGATCGACTTTACCGTAGAACGCGACGGACCTGTTGGCCAATCCTGGCCTATGGAGTACGTTATCGTATAATTTCGTTTCAGTAAATACAATCAAACTAAAATACGGCTTATTGCGATTATACAAATGTCGACACTAACAGTTTACACAAACATAAAACCAAGACTATAGACTTAACATGCTTACGCAGTGGCTACTTACAATAATGATACATTATAAAACAAACTCAGTGGCTAATATATAAGGTTGCGACGGCACTCGTATACAAATGCGTTATTATCGCCAGTTTACATAAACACCACACACTCGCATAATTCTCCCATTCCATCAGACGTGGAACCTACTTCTTGATACGCCCGTATTCATAGGCGATACCAGTTTTATTGCGATTGATCCCACAGTGAACATATTGGTGAGTTTATGGTAGTGTTGTTGTGGAGGTAAATTATTGTGCGTACTGATGGTATCAATGTACATTATTTTCATGTATCATTGATCATGAGATATTGATTGATAAGTGAAAAGTGGTAGTCCTTTGGTTGGTATCCGACGTCTACGTATGAGAAACCGTTCTAAGTGCGCATTTGCCTTCAGTACATGACTCGATGAGACTTTCAATTAATATTCTATGAATGGCAGATATCAAACTCATATAGATAAGTTTACACTATTATAATATATATTCAAAATAAGATATAATATGCGACAGGTATTAAAAATATTTACAACAGGAAAAAAATCAAATATCCAATCCTCGTGGGAGAGAAGGAGAGTAGGGCCCTGTATCTGCCCGACAATGATGCGGATGTCTTTGGGCGTTGGTAGCCGTTAAAAATCGTTTTCAGGTATGCTATGCTCATGAGTGTAGAATATATATATATATATATATATATATATATATATATATAGTGGATATTTCCGTCGTTATGATTTAAACATTAATGAAGAGGATTGTGGTGATAACTGGAGCCTAACTCTTTAAGTGGTTTTTGTCTTTGGAGATGATTGACGTAGAGATTGGGTTAGTGACAGCATCTAAACAGAATTTACGACTCATTCAATCTGTTCTAAAATTATATCTTGGCTTATTGTACCTTTTATGCGGGTTTCAGTAGAGTTTTTGGGATTGAAATTATATAGTTGTAAAGTGTAAGTCCGCACTATAGATAGGCACACTTGTAAGCAGCAGATTAAGTTGCGCGTACGCAGCGGGAGCTCACGTTCGTTTGTTCGCGGCCAATAAGGCCCACATTCAAATAGTTCATTAGTACGGAGGCAAGGCGGCCCTTTGTATGCGAACCTTGTACTTGCTGTATTTCATGGTATCTACTACATTTATTGGACATAACGTTTGCAAAATCATAATTGTCTTTTTATTAGAGTGGTAAGTTTTATTATTTACCACCTAATTAAAAAAGGCAAAAATATAATGATAATGAAATTTCCCTATTAACTATATTGGATTTAGTTTTTAGCACAGATTCTGCAGATAAATCTGTATCCTTCAAAAAATTTTTCTTTGTATTGCTTTTGCAGTGGCATTTTGTAGTTATCACCGACGGCCTTAGAATTCTGTAGCGATTATATTATCTCTTTGTAGCGAAAATTTACTCGAAATAAAATAGCAATATTTGATAATAATTATTACATTCGTCATATTATAAAGTGAGAAGTTAAATGTTGAGTAAAATTTAATAAATTTAAAAAGCGTGTATTTTGTGAATTCCGTCAGTACGGCTGTAGGTTTAGTGATGGGACGATCGGCGTTAAAAATAATGTCGATAAATCCAGTCAGAGATCAAAGCGCGAACAAATCTGGTGGGTAGCGCTATCGATATACAACTCTGACGAAATTTGGATGTGGTAATATTTATTATATCGCTCATTTAATTTAGTGTTGTTTTGAATATTGCATCATACATCCAGTGATAAACTAAGTCACCGTAACGGCCGTAATCAGGAGTATGCCGTGAGTAACTTTTTCGTTATTCGGAACATTTACATATTAATACGACTGATCGGAGCAGCGGTAACGTAAGCGGGTATGCCTAGCGCATTAAGCCAGAGGTCGCGGGTCCAAATCCCACCTAGACCATGGATGTATATATATATATATATATATATATATATATATATATATATTTCCGAATAAATATTAAATACATGTCCGTTATTTAATACCAGCAATACAAGTCCTTATAGTACAAGTCCACGAATAATTATTGAAAAAGATGTGAGGAAACATAAATTCTCCTATCTTTTGTAAACAATTGAGCGAATGGAAAAATTTCAAATTTGTTACAGTTGAAGATTGCATGAAGAAAATGCGCATGTGTATTTGAAAATAATATTTTAATAAAATAAAATAATACACAATGCCTGATATAATACATAAATTATGACACTGTCCAACACATTTAGACATTTAGTATTTACTTGTTTTTACGCGTTGACTATAGCTAACTTCAGGTTGTCGTTTACATGATGGAGTGCGAGCGCATCCTTAAAATTTATTCTTATCTGTATTGTCTAACGCGGCAAAAGAAGTATAATAAAAAAAATACATAATCAAATTGTATTCGAAATCTTATAATATTTTTAAAATTTTGATCGAATAAAAGTTACATTTTGAGTATCTGGTTGACCACTAGCAGTTAAAATTCAACGAGTATTATAATTAAAAACTTATCTGGACCATATATAACTTATCTGGACATCTGTAATCTTGATCTACCCGTCACCATGGTTACTGTAAAGGTTTTAAATCTTAGGGATGATGATTTAAATAACCCAATACAATTCGTTAAAGTAGTTTTATAGAAATAATATTCGCGTAAACTTAAGACATTAATAAGTATAATACCTCCAAATATTATTGAAGATAGTTTTATGCTTTTTGCTTATTGAAGCAATCCAATATTTTAATTTGACTAAATGGTTTTTCAGACCAGATCAAATCATGATTGTAAAGATTTTAGAGCGAAACATTTAGCGACTTGACGCATATATCTTTCTCTGAAGCATGTCATTTTCGATTTTCAGACGAGTCACTTTGCTACAGTTGCACCGACAACGAAGCATTGCTGTGTAGCCGCAGTAGATTGTATATGTAACACTCATCATGGCTCGCTTCAGCTACTTGTCACGCATTCAAGTTAAATATAAAAGTTTGGCGTGTATCAATAGACATATATTTACATTATAGTTAATTTCACAGGAAGGAAAGTACCGCGTCCAAACGTTTCGTAGTCGCTGACGCGGCGTGATTTACTCCGTGCGCGGTGCAGGGAGGCAGGCGCTCTCGACTAATAAAAAACACCCCGACGCCCTCCTGACTGATGCGACAATTAATTTAATCCCATTTCTCCGCGTCTTCCAGCCGTCAGGGCTATCGAACTACTGTCGTTTCACAGTAGACTGATTTTAGCATGTTTACTGTACAACGAATCAGAATTGCAGGCGAATGGGATTAGCGAGCGCGGGAACGAGCTTGCGTCGCTCATGTTACACCTGTATGTTGCGTTATTATTTCGATTTTGATTTCCTCCGAAATTTTACTTAATCTTCACTGACAACGCAAATGGGTATTGTTTTATAGCGTAACAACATTTAAAAATAATTTCCATTAAGAAATATTCCAAAAACCATTGGAATCTCTGGGATTTCAATTTCGATGAAGCGAAAATGCATCACGGCATTAGAAGAAAAAGATTCAGATCATTCTCTCGTATGTATTTTTTATTATTATTTTATGATTCTTCAAATCGATAAGATACTGTTTCACAGATTACTATTAGTACCAAATAACTAGCCGATACTGAACTCATAAGTAACACATGTGCTTCGTACTGATTACTGGTAACCAAAACCTGTGAAATCAAAATCTGTAGTTTATTTGCCACAAGTTCCTGATAGGCTTTAATGCGAAATAGCGAAGCCGAAACCGGCCCTGAGAGTAATTGTGATAGAACTATTATAAGTAGTCGTCCATGCGACAGCCCTGACGCGCGGGGAGCAGACATCAGCGCGGCAGGCGGCTATTAAACAAGACTAATTGAGCGATAAATTTGAGACGGCGACGGCAGAAAAACGAACGGCAGCCGAGAAAAATCCTAGATGAGGGAATATTGAAAGCGGCCCGCCGGAATTGATTACTGTCAATTAGAGACGCTTCTCCACATCGCCACCAGATGTCGGCGCTAGATTATCCGTGTGTTGTTGTTGGGTGTTAATGGCGTTGGGGGCGTAGAACTATAACTACTATGAAAATGATTATATCTTACGACGACGTAAGATTTAATCATTTTCATAGGAGTTATAGTTCTACGTGTAGTGCCTCGTAGTCTAGAATTAAGTATGATCAGTCACAGCGAGGTCGTGGGTAAGTCTTAGAAGGTAAGAGACAGTGTTCTTGTGTCTGAGAACATACTTGTGCTTATAACAACATTATGTTCTTTGTAATTTGCTCCGCTCAATAGTGTTATATACTAATGTATTATATATTAGTATTAATATATAAAATATTATATTCAAAATCTTTAAAAGTATTTTATAAAGTTACATATCTCGATTAATTAATCGACTGATCTAAATAACATAATGACACAAAACCGAAACTTGTAAACCGGCAAAGCGGAAATTGGATATGCAGGCTTTCTGCATTTTCTTTTGCACTTTGGTTAACAATTATAGTTTGTCTGTAATGTTGCTATTAACTATCAATCACGTGAAACCCGTCATCAAGTCCGTGCTCCAGGGCCTGACTCGCCAAGACCAGCACTTACAACAACTGCATGTGCGGTCTCTGCTGCGCACGTCCCATTCAAATGTGCTACATTAGTGTGTGTGTGTTTGAGTAAGTACTACTCCTTGGTGCATGCCCTTCTCGTCGTGGCAATCTTATACGATGTTACAATGATCTAGGGACGTGAGTAGTCACCAAAAGGCCATATATTGCAGGTTCATCAAAAACATATTACTTCGTAAGGAATATTCATAAGGAACTACGAGTTTGTGCGTGTAAATGACAACAGTGAGAGATCTGCAAAAATGGCTCCATTGTACCTGACTGTGGCAGAAGGATAGTAATGTAAACACATATCAGCAGTTGCTAATATAAATGTTATCACGGTAAGCTTATTCGTTTAATATGCAACAACGACAGAGATATCTGATCGTTAGTAAATATTTTTCCAAGTAAGTATTTTTATTATTTACTACAGTTAAGTGTTACAATGTAATATAAATCTTTTTTATAAAAATATTTACAATTGACTACAACACCAACACTAGTTATAACTGTGACGTTTTATGGCCAGTGATCGAAAACAACTGAGAACGAAACATATTATGTACTGTCAATGGCAGACATCATAGACAAGTTTCCGCGAGGCTAACAAAGAAGCCCGCTACAGATTCCCGACGTGTCACGCGAATGACGTCACTGCAGCGCTAATGTACCGAGACAAATTTGACACAAAATTTATTGTACACTTTAATTCATATTCTATGATTTACATTTGTGTAGTAACTGTAAAAGGGGCTTTTACCGTCTCTGTTTATTCCAGGAGAACAAAATCAGCTCATAGAGCATACAATATAACATAGGTACATATTCATTAACCAAATAATATATTAAATTTAAGATTTCTATCTGTACATAAAATAAAACAAAGTCCCCAAAATTGTCTGTCTGTTTGTGATCGATGTATTTTTTATAGAAAAGGTTTATTCCTCTTAAAATAGCTGAATCTACTTCAAAGATTAGGCTTTTACAACTTTAATTAATAGTAATCCTTCCAATCGCGTCAAAATGATCGGCTATCTAATAACCACAAAATTTAACATCAGCGTTCTGGCGAAGTTTCTGCTTCTCACATCCAATACGTGATGGTAGACTAGTGATCATTAAGACCATCTTAAAGTTGCAATTTATAACCACATTAAAAGTACGACAAACACGAACTTAATTTCTGAAAACGAAACATAATGACTACGAATAATGTATAATATTTAGAAGAACGGACAACAAATTACTGTGAAATATTGTAAAGTATATTGTTCAGTCGCGCCATTTGCTTTCATGCGAGTATTCTTTATACAGCGACAAACACTTTTTGTGCGAGGTGACTGATTGTGGGACATTTATACGGGGTGAAAATAAACATTACCACACTAAACCTCTACCGTATAAGACGACTCACTCCACATCGTCATACACTACGGAGTTTATTCATCGTCAGCTATGGGGCCGTAAGGGAAACCGTCAGTGTATAATGCCGTATGAGAAAGAATTATCTCCCATGTGGCTTGGTGGTGAGCCGCCGACGTGTCCGGGAGTCGTGTCGATTAATAACATTTACAAGATGAAAGCCGTCGAGATGTTAAAAGCGATGCGCTCCAGAAATAAAAAGCAGCTTTATTCGATAACTCAGCTGGGGAAATGTAGGGTGACATTCAATTGAGTCATGTATGGAATAAAATTATGTTCTTGTGTCTGTATTGTATTCAATATTATAATATAGATTCAATATATTTGTAAGTACTTTTGGTAATAAGATATCAGTCATATAGTATAAAGTGTGTTTTATTACAAATGTAAACCATTCATTAGACGAATATTTAAATCAATACGAATACACGAATTATTTTGTATCCTAAAATTAATATGTTGTGTTGAATGGTTGTGCCTCTTTAACGGATTTTATCGCGTTTCTTTAGATTTTCCTGTGGAATGAGACAGAATCACCGGCATGAGCATCAATCTCATTCCACAAGAAAATCTAAAGAAACGCGATAAAATCCGTTAAAGAGACACAACAATGAATAATATTCGCGTAAATATACGAAAACAATATGTTGTGTTGAAGTGAAAATTTAACTTTTTTGGTACTCGTAGTATCAGTTATTAGTTATTATTATTATAAGTTCTCTATAAAATTAATTTAATTATGCGTATGGTCAAAAATAATAACGTAACCATAAGGGATATAAACATGTGTTGAATGTAGGGAACAACCAAAATAAAAAGAAACATAACTATAGAAATACAAAAATATTTACGTTGTCAGAAAACTGCCTTTCTTTAGATCATTCTACGATTTCTTCATACACGAATTGTACAAAGTTCGCATATTTGTGTGAAAGTTGGTTAACATCTATAATCAAAAAATATTATTAACTTCACCATTGGGATTACTGCGCACCTTGGCATTATTTAATGACTCATTATAAATAAAACATTTTAATTGGAATTGATGACATTGAGAATCACATTTGTTGGATTAAGGTAGTTCTGAAATTAAAAAAGTAAATTCTATTCCATCTTCTAACGTTTTGAAGTCTAATCAGGCCTCAAAACATCAGACATTCGTATTATAATACGAATGTCATGAAGGATAAAATTATAATAACTTATAGTCACATTAGTGGACCGCGTGAAATATACTGTGTGCAACTAATAGGTGGGACGGGCGTTAAGGAGGGCATAAATTAGTGGATGTTGTGACGCCGCGGTACTGTCGGCCATCTGTTTGTCGATATGTCATGTCATACTACTGTGGAATTATATAGAGACGTTTAATTAATATAAAAGACAGAAACATAATTTTATAATACTATTAAACTATTGCTTAGGTTTCATTCTATACGATATTTCAAAAAACACAAAATTTTTCTTTGGAAAAATTTTATGTTTTTAAAGTATCGTTTTCTTAATGAACTTTAAAAAAATTAAATTCAAAGTGGCAGTTTGACCTCAAGGAATATTGAATACTTTCAAAATAATCTGCAGGTATCTGTGGTTGCTATTGCGTAATTTATAATGTTTGTCATTTAGATTAAATACCGGATAATATACAGAATCATTTCCTGAAATATGTAAATCAAAAATGTAAATGAACATATTTCACATCTCTATATAAATATCAACGTCAATGAGTCGTTATTCCGGATCTAAAGCTCTCATGCGATGATAGTTCGCGACATTTGTGCTCGTAAGCTCGTTCGGCTTTTTTCAGTGTCTTAATTGCCCCTCATATATCTTTATGTCTTAGTGGTTTGTGCCTGCTCTGTGGGGCAAACACGTTGAAAAACTCATAGAAACGTTTTCAATAATAGTCACTTTGAGCCTAAAATATTGCCCGTGGAAGCAATAAAAATGCTAGTTTATATTGAGATTTGAAAGCGACAATCGCGGAGTAACAAATAGGTGTACTCAGCTTTACGCCGAACATCTTTTCTGTTAAGAGTCAGTATGGTTTGCATGATTTTCACGTTTTACGACGATAAGTCCTGCGTACGTCGTTTAATAAATAAAGATTTCTCCGCTAGGTTAATCACATTGAAACACAGACAATATGTTATTGTCACATAATTTAAGTAATGGGGGATTAATTCGATTTAACACTTTATACTGAAATAGTTGTGAGGTTTATTTCTGGGATCGTTCCTTTGGATTAATTTATATTGAGTGGCAAATAGATGATAATAAATAAGATATTATATTCTCTCTTGACACCTTGTGTTATTTATTTTGACATGTTCGTGTGAAATAATACGCATATTTCAAATGTCGGACTGTATGAGGTTTACATATAAAGTGATATTATGAAGTATAGCTAATCACAATCGTTAACTGTTAGTTTGGAATTTATATTTTATATTTTGAAGGACACCAACCGTACGTGCTTTAATACATTCATAACAATAAAAATCAAATATAATTCTGGTGCATGCACTTTTACAGTTACCACAGATTTCGTAATATATCTATTTAATAATAAAGCCAATACGTAGATATTGACAGTAAGTAATTAAAAAATGAAATAAAAATGAATAATTAGTTAAGATTTTTTTTTTGATAAGTACAGGAAATCACTGACATTAAATTAAACGTGAAAGCTCAGTTAAGGAGAAGAACAAAAGTTCAATAACAATACATAAATTTCGAGAACATTAATAACAATAACAACACATATGTTGTTAATTACAAATAGCATTTGTGGAATAATTTTTGACAACGGTTTCGTAGGGGATATTCAAGTTTATCTCTTCGATTTCTCTATTTTATGTTATTATTTACTTGTTGTTATTTTGAGGTACGGAACCCTAAACAAACATAGAAATATCCGAAAATGGCAACACAATATATCACTAGAAGAGCTATTAAACACTTGTGTTTATAGTTTATTTTATACATTTATGTACCGCGAGTACCATATCGGTTTAACTTTTCGCGAGATTGAATATATAATCTTTTGATTGTATCAACTTCAAAGTATCATTTATACAGGGATTTTACGGGGCTTCTAACAAATAGTCTAAGATTTCTTGATTATTGACTTTTTATTGTTAAAACCGAATTAAGTGGATGTTGGCATGTTTTAAAAGCAAATCTTCTTTTGTTTTATACAAAACATTTTTATTATTTCATATAAAACAGAACTAAGCTTCGAACATCAGTAGGTTCAGCTGCGTAAGGAATTTAGCTTGTAGTAGTTAGACCGTAGACGCGCCACACCCTGTTCATCTGCAGCACAGTATATAACATACGAGGTAGGATGCCCTCTTCCCAGTAGTCTAAAGTTCGAATCGTCCCGTCGGCTCATTTATATTATTCAAGTACTCATACTTTAAATTCATTTAATGTCATTAAGATCAATATAATATTAATAACGGCGTATGTTTAATCAAAAACGCGTTTAAAAAGTTAAATTAACACACATTTGTTATTAATAATTTCAGACAATAAAAAATGAGGCGGTGGAAAATTAAAAAAAAATTTAAGCCAATATTGGGGTTGGTGCTAAGTGTAGTATTTAGCAAATTTTGTAGAAAACGCCGACATCGGTATAAATAGAATGTTAAGTACACGGTATCACGGCAAACGATTAATGGTAATGAAATAACATTAAATGTTGAAAAGATACATACAAGCATGGAGCGAAGTATGTTCAGAATGTATGCCGTCTAGCTAGTACAGTAATATTACTGAATTTACAGTAAAAGCATCCGTACTAAACGTATTATGATAATGAGAGGGTTAAAAACATGAGGCTTTTAGTGGAAACGTATTTGAAACGCATTAATCTCTGGCTTAGAGAGTATAAAACTCACGGAACAACCGTTTTATAATTAGAATTGTAACAAATCACCGCTCCATTAGTGATGTACGGAGCGAGATTAACGACTTGCTCGAATAAGGTAACAATTATCCGCGACGGTTCCGGGATAAGTGTCCCTGGAGATCGAGAAGGATGGTGGCACGATCGATGTGCTTCCCGAAAATGAAAAATGCGCCGAAGCATACTTACGCCTTTGATGTGAACGCTTTGAGAAATTGGTATATTTGTCTTTATTATGAGTTTCGTGGTTGGCTTAATGTTTTTTAATTCAAGTACTTTGATCCTTCGTTCATCTCCCCCTTGTAGCGCAGGGCTCATATTCCAAGTGGAATTACTTTGCTGTGCAACAACAACAATTTTATCATTTAATTCCTATGTATATATATATATATATATATATATATATATATAATTAGCTGTGTTGGTATTAATATCATCAATTGTGGTAATACCAACACAGCTAATTCATTAATCAGTCATATATATAACATGTTACTATCAAATTAGCATTTCGCTAATTATATAGACCAGTTTGGAAGAGGAAACTCATATATTCAGCCGTCTAGGTTCGGTAGGGTTCAGCCGTCTTGACGTTCATTGAAGTCGTCGAAGTGCGGTGCCAGTGGGGCTCAGTAGCCTGGAGTGAATCCAGGCGAAGCCAATTGAACCGAGGCGTCTGCACTTGTTACGGTTGTGTAGAAAAGGAGCTTATAGAGCAGTAGGAGGGGGCGCTCTTTGTACCCCTCTCATAGGAGGAGCGGACAAAAGGGTAACAGGAAGATGTACTTTTACGCGTGGGGCAAGGGGCGAGGATGTGAACCCCACCTCATTGCACTGTCCCAAAGTTGGTGGGGTTATCCTGTAGTGCAGGGCAACCCTTCTGCTGCAGAGGCGTCAGTCCCTTTAAAAAAAATGATGATGATGGGTATCAACAGTCTTTTTTATAGAATAACGGGCACAAGAAATAGGAGCCTTGTGATGTCTACTGATGCCCATTGCATTGCCCATATACAACATGACATAAACATCCGCATAATTATTATGTTTTTTCCTCCCCTTCAATGGTCACCATTTTTGGAATTGAAATTGAAATTATAAAACATCCAAATTTCAATAGAGAAGATGGCTGGGTGCTGCCTCCTCCGTGGGACCCAGTTATAATCATAATCAAATCAAAACGCAAACATAACACCTCACAGCTGCATGATACAATAAGCGGATCAACTAATAAATTATATAAACTCTTCGGGTACTTCAAGTGACTTATGACATCTGGGCATTCGTGAGCTCTGTCCACCCACGGCCATGGGAACTGTAAAGCTTCGAAACGACGGGATCGTAAAAAACTTAATAAACCGCGATACAATCCGTTAAAGTAGGTTTTTGTAATATTGTGGTGGCGGTGGGGCTCAGTAGTCTGGGGTGGTCCGAGACACCTTGGGCGAAGCCAATTGAACCGAGGAGGTGGCGGCTCTTGGTACCCCTCCTATAAGAAGAGGGAACTAAAGAGCAGGAGGAGGTGCCGTTCCTTGTACCCCTCTTATCAGAAGAGGGGACAAAAGAGAAAAATTGGCGGCGCTTTAAGGCGCGGGTCAAGGGGCGAGGATGGGAACCTCGCCCCATTGCACTGTCCCAAAGTCGGTGGGGTTGTCATGTGGTGCGGGACAAACCAATCTGTGGAGGTGGCGTCGGTCCCTTCGCGAGCTGACTTGCCGTCGAGGTGCCCAGATGATTTGCTGTTCCGGTGCCGCCTTTGGTGAGGCCAAAGGCGGCACTGGTGGCACTCCCAAAGTCCCACACACCAATGGACCCCACCCAGGGCCAGTGAAGGCGCGTAAATGCGTTTCACCACGTCAACAATTTTTTTTAAATATTTTTTTTATTATAATAAAACTATTTGTTTTTTCGGAAAATAACAGTATTTTGGGTATAATAACATAACGCTCCCTCGCCATTGAGTTTTATAACAGGAAAATACGGTAGTCATAACGAAGGACCTGACCACCGACACGTAAGTAAGTAAATACTATTTCAATTTATATTCGCTGATTATAATTTTATTGTGTTTTTACGATTTATGTCACGTCACTTGTTAAAATATAAAGGCGCTTTTACATTCAGGTCTTTTAAGAGGGCAACCATTGCTGCAGAATCAAACTGTACGAATGGAAAGTGGCTTGCCGGTCATACATTAAATACTAGCACGAAGTGTCTATGCTTTGCATGTGTCCCGAATACTCACTGTACTGTGTAAGAGGGGTAACGATTGTGAGGTTTTGCGAGAGCTGGTTAAATGTCCATTATTATTTCTTAAAATTCTCGATAAATTTTATTGTATATATTAATAAAGTTTCTAAATACAAATAATTAAAGGAATAATTAGACAGTCAGGCTTCCCTATCGTATGCAAGACATAGGCATATGACAAGACTTTATGAGACGGCGTGGAACAGTTGTCGCCTAGTTGTCAAGAGAACTCGAGTTTTTGGCAACTCCATCTAAGTTAGAGTCGATAGCCACATGGGATCTAACGTTTACCTACACAAATATTGTGTCCAAAAAAATACAATTATTCATATTAAATTGAAAACCAGAGACACCCGACAGCTTAGTCTATTGTAATGCCACTCCCATTATCAACTGGAATCTAACGATACAATAACGTATGATACGTTGAAAACCGTCGAGCTGTTCAGGCTGTATCTTGGAGCATAGAAATATACATACATATTAGCTACGCGTGAAAAACTTTAATCGCCGCATTCTGGTAAAAGGATAATTAATACCCACGTAGTAACGGACAGAACTATTTTTTTCCTGGTGTAGTCGACACGTTACCTGCGTCTTGTTCTAGAACAATTCATTGTAAACGCCACTTAACAAGCACTACTTATAATTAATGCTAATAGTGTAACGTAAATATTTCAATTAAACGTTTTAATCACGAATGTACGAACAGTTGTTCCAAAACTTATCTGCTAACATATTTCAAATATTTATCCGCTTCCATAAATTATGTACTTAATGACATAATTTACTCACGATTTTATATTACTTTATTTAATAAATGTCCGAGGTGTGTAGTGTAGGGTGGACAACCGCGTGTATAAGTTCTACCTGGAACACACAACGAAACTTTAACATTGTTTTTAAATAATTAAATAATGTTTCTGTAATTCTAGTGGTGGTATAATAGCGGCGACAAACCCTTGAAGTATTTATATACATTTTCCTGCTTCTGCTCATTGGGTGGCATCGATAGGTCTTTCCGGCGGCTTACCCTGGGAACTCGTGGCGGATATGCGAGCACTAGTCACGGGAGGAGATCTAGCGTATACGCCGGTGAGGATTGAAGCGTAAAGGTGGGGGGGGGGGGGGGGGGGGGCGGAATAATCTGGTTTAACGCGCTACGCACATTTCTAGAGCACCCTAGAGGTATGCCCTAGATGGGCCGTGCAGCATCATGATTTGACAGTGGCGCTCAGAAGTATGGACCTCTCGCTCTCTATCATCTGTTGGACACTGGTAAGTGATAAGTTCTGGGAGACGATGGCCGCTTTCAGCGGGGCGTTCATAACCCATAAGGAGGTGGTTAATGATGGCCCGCCTCGCAGACGGAGGATTGGATCGCGGCAAAGGCGATACATCGATGGCCTCCCCAACCGGGATCAGGGGTCATGTTCGGAACCTGACCTCACTGCACGATCTCGACGTCGGAGGGGTTTATATAGTTTGTCGTATTAGCCCACCTTTACGAGGAATCCAATCCCCTAAGAGGGACTGGCCAGTCGTCGAGGTGCCCTGTTGCTGACAAATCCGGGGCACCTCAACACAGGCGGCTACTGGCAACCGCGGGGTTTTAGTGGGTATTCGGGTAACCGTGAGTCCCACACACCCATCTGATCCCATCCAGGTTCATCCATTTGCCCGCGAAACAAAAAACAGTATGAACGGTGATAGTATAAAAGGTAAGTTAGAGCTAGTTACGGTATTAGTATTAAATCGAAGCATATCACTCTCATGTGCTAACAGTTAGAGCACGTGATGAAACATATCACTCTCATGTGCTAACACGTAGAGCAGGTGATGAAACATATTACTCTCATGTGCTAACAGGTAGAGCAGGTGATGAAACATATCACTCTCATGTGCTAACAGGTAGAGCAGGTGATGAAACATATCACTCTCATGTACTAACAGGTAGAGCAGGTGATGAAACTTGGATGAACAGAAACATTAACAAAAGTGTCTTCACGAGCGCTATATTGGCGTGGCAGTACCGTGGCCTGGCAACGAGGTGGCGTGTGGCGTGTTACACCCTAGACGAGAACGCTGACCCACCTGGGAAATGGGAATTAACAAAAAATAATTAATTGCGCCACTAATGAATATGAGTTTAGCGGCGAGGTAAGTACTGTCTGCAAAATAATTTCTTTATTAATTTGATTTTTTTTACCCTTTGCCTAGTGAGTATGCACGCAGCTTAGAAGAATTGATAAAACTGAGTACTTGAGACTGAATACTTCACACATACTCGTATACACGAGTATGTGTGAAATGTTACAGCGTTTAGTATGAACTAGTTTATATGAATTTTTAGATTTCGATCAATCGTACAAAACGCTAGAACGTAGGCATTAGCCATCACTTCATAATGCTTTTATTCGCGAGTGGTAAAGTATCTATGAGGTGCCTCCTAGAACACGATCGACGATGCACCATAATTAAATCTAATGTAACAACAAATGTCATGTTGTATCAAATATCATATATCATGAGTTTTTGGCTCAATAATATTGACACTCGTAAATTTTTATCAATGTCCTTTTCTTATTTTTACCCATTTAATGTCTAAACTTAACACTGGTAAATGTCTAACTTAAAATGTTTGCACATTTTGGAAGTAATACAGCTATGATTCCTGCACGGTCCTTTTACAATTTAGAATAGAGTAAGGAGTTATTTCCCAAACCACTTCCAAAATATGTATCTAACAAAAGTGTAGATAAATAAGGAACATACTCAGCGGTATTTACAAAAACTAAACCTTTCTCTGTAACGACGGTATAAATTTTTATGCCCACTGTACTTCATTTCCCCAGGGAGAAGTTAGCCCTGATTTATTTGGATCATTTCCGCCACTCTTGCGGCTGTTTAGTCGTCTCTCTGCTAAATTAACCGACTATTCAACGCGCCAATTATGTATAAACATATTTACCAAGCTTTTTTATCTTTCGATATTTTCACTGTGCCCCGCAGTTTTACCCGCGCGTTTCCCGAGAGAATTGTTGCTGTTTCTGACACAAAAATATTTTTATACTATTCCTAATTTGGCCCAGCAATACTAAGTTTTAAGAGATGCATTTATTAGTTTTTGTGTGAAAGAATAATGAACGTGGAGGGAGGAAGTCTCTGCTCTGCATACCTCTAGTGGAGTAAGTAGTGAGTCCCGTTGTTAGTATATAGCGGATACTCCAGGGATACCAGGATTATTATAATGTATTAATCTAATAACGTTCTATTTCATATTATGGCGTTCTTTGATTGCCAAATTGAGATGGATGGGTAGAACTGTATTTGACAATTTAGGTAATCAATATTATTGTACTGTATTATTTAGTAAACTTAAAATATGCGATACCCATTGAGGTAATAACATAAGGAGTGATCGTCATTCACCTAATTTTATTACTGATTGACTATTATCGTGTGTGTACTGAGCAACATTTGAATAATGAATACAATCTTGTCATTTTAATCTTGTCATGAGACTTTGGCGCCTATTAGCTACTCTACACGGTAGATCAGCTAAAACCAAAGGAGACCGGCGCATAGAAAGACCCTACGGTGGTACATCAGCTAGCAACCGCGACTAAGCCATCTGTACACTTTAAACTTCCTTCGCGATTAAGCTTATAATAATAAACTGCATCGGATGTCTTGTAAACAACACAAAATAAACCGTCATTATATCATTAAGCGGATAGAAATAGGGTCTAAAGTAACCCGTATTATGCGCACAGATAGTTTGTAAATATGATATGTTAGTTTAGGCCATAGTGGCGTAATTTGTGCGGTAGTTAGTGGTAGGCCGATAAACGGACCAATATTTCAGCAGCGATGTTTGTACAGGCTGTTTGCAGTCTTGTTAGTGGAGGATTGGCTTTCAGATATTTATTTGTGGGATCAGCCCGTGATGTATGTCAGGGGATTATCCGCTGAGGGTACGGACGTAAGTTTCGCAGCGATTGTTCCTTTCATATTTTATACGCTGCATGCATTGTTTTGAACGTCCAAATGCATATTTTGTTTATTGTTCCTGTGCGTCCGTATGTGTGAATAGGTCATCCAAGTCGTCGAAGTGGCTGGCCTTTTTATCGGAACAGTTGAAGGATGTACCTAGTCTTGAAATAAATATTGTAGAGAAAGAAATAATTGCAAATAACATGTACGTCTTTTACAGTGTGTTAATTTAATACGAAAACATATTTCTTTTGTAGAAAGTGACACTTGTTCGAAGTGATCTCCATTGGCTGCATAACAGTCCATTAAACGTTGGGTTATCAATGGACCCACGTACTCTTTCGATGGGTAAATTCTTCACTGCCAACCGTATGAATTGCTTTAGGGACTCCAGATTATCATGGCCTTTAGATCAAGCCGTACCCTCTAAAACGAAAACTAAATAACCGTAAGTAGTAATCGAGAGGATTAATATCAGGAATTGATGGAGGCCAGTCTTCAGCTCTAATGAAGCCCGGAGCTATTTAACCAAGATTGGGTTCGATCGTGCTTTGTCATCTGATGCTGAGTCTTGCTGGAAGGACCATACTTGGTTATTGAACATGGTGTTGTTAAAAGGCTGAATTATCTTCTCAAGAATGGTGCCTGAATACACTTGTGCCGATGATTTGATACCTTTTTCACAAAAACATGGCTAAGTCAGTTCATTATACCTAACACCCCACCAAACCACCTTTGAAGTCGGATAATGGCCACGTTGCACTCCGTCAAGTAATTGGGAAGCTACCCTAGAGCTTTGAGCTTATGCCATATTTATATAATTGAAAAGAACGTAAGCAAAGTTTTTCTGTGAGCTCCCTTAGCGTACCGCTTCAGTAGTTGTTTCGGTTTTGCCACCCTATTCGTCAGTTTGTCAGGTAAGAAATGACCGTCTCTTGTAGGTTGCAAGTCCTAAGTCACCTCTTAAATTACGCGACATGTTCTAGGCGCTATCTTGATTTCCCGAAATAAAATCTTTTGCTTTCGAACAGAATTTCTTCTAATTCTTTCCCTCACTGGTTTGACCACCTTTTTCGTACAAATATTACGTGGGCGGCTCTATTTTCTCTGTCACAAACAGAGGAAGTCTCATTGTATGTTTTAATATCCCGGTACACAAACATTTAACTAATACCAAATGTATGGAGAGTTATAAAAATTGCATTTGGCTACATACCTATTCTGTGTAATGCAATCACAGCGATTCTGTTCACTGTATCACCCCACTCCGCTCCAAAGTGAGAAAACACAATGAACAATCGTACGAAAATGACAGATTCCAAATTCAAATGTAATATTTTTTACTTTTTATTGTAACATTATTTATGTCTAGACTAAGTACATAAGACTATGGAGTAGGCCACGTTTGAAAAATTATATTGTGGGTCGACCACCGACCAGGTGTGGGAAATGTTGTGGAGTCGAAAAATTACATCTCTGTAATTGAAAGTAAAGAAATCATCTTCACACGCAAAATTCTATCACGATGGTACGACACACTGACCCACCTCCACCCAAACTCCTACCCACCTCTCGGTATACGGAGCGAAACATGGTAGATGCGCGGGGGTTTGATCACCGGCTCTGTTCCCCAACGTGCAATTCTTGAGTCCCTACACATTATTTAAGTGCCCTCTCGTTATTTCACTCTCTCCTTTCTGGGGCCTGACACCACAAATATAGAAGTTGTCATCGGCCTCGTCAGTCCTTATTATCTGTATGCAGCTGTGTCGTTACCTACCCTTCCTCTTCCCGTGCCATGTATGTGCAAATGTCTTCAATTGCCAAAAGCTCTGTTCCGTTGCGACCAAATTCTGATGATAGACTGGGCCCACTGTATTCCGTTCGATGCTGTCCAACATAATGTTTCGCTCGTTTTTGTACAAGTTACATTTCCACCGTACATAGTCTCTGGTTTCAGATTCATGACCGCAAGGACACGATGGCAGATCACGTAACGCCATCCTGTGCAGGCGACCTTTAAAGTACCCGTGCTCAGTTAGTATCTGTGAAATAACGTACTCAGGTTCCACCCATTGATATGCCAGACGTGTTGTAACTTCTGGAAAGAAGCAGTACAGCTCCCTCCCGTAGGCTCACGCGGTCCAGCGTGACTGCCAAGTAAGGATGACGTGGTCCGAGATAGCGCTTTTCTTTTCCTCACGCTCCTTGCCCTTGAGCCCCACGCACTCCTGCACGCGTCGCGCTCGTAGAACCTCTAGATCGGCAGGCGGAACGCCAGGCAGAACACATGACCTGTAGGCCTTCGTCAATGAAATTAAAGCTGGTCTTTGGGTGCTTAATAATACACTACGTACAACATGTAAGTGAGAGCGTCGACACCAAAGCGTTGCAGCATACGTCAGGATTGCAACATAGGTTCCGTGGTAGAGGAACCTAAGTGCCCGGTACTTCACATCCCATGAAGAGGTAACGACACGTGAGACCTTCCCGAAAGAGCTGGCGGCCTTCTCACCTATCAAAACCGCAACGCAAAGGATCTAGCATCGTCTATGTGTACCGAAAGTACCTTAGTCACAGATACACTCGCGATTGAGGCACCATTCGTCCTTATGGTCGGTCCGCTTTTAAAACGACCATTAATTATCATAGTCTGGGACTTGGCTGCGGAAAATGTTAGCCTACTACGAGTCCCCCAATCCGTTAAACCTTTCAAGATCGTGGAACATTTCTGTTCGATAACGGCGCGCGACGGTGCCTCGATCGCAAGCGTCAAATCGTCTGCTTATGTCACAAAGCTTGCACCCTCTAGTCTCGGCAATTTATGGATATCGTCCAGGAGGAGTTTCCGTAGTGTAGGGCCCAATACCGAAACCTGGGGACATTCCATTGTGGAAACCTTCCAAAGCGTGCGGTGGCCAACTGTGAAGCCTACATAATGATTACAGAAATAACTTAGGAGAGTCTGATAGATGTCCGGAGAGAGCTTTCGCTTTTAACAGTATCATCGAAGGCTCCGGAGATGTCCAAAAAGATGAGCTGGACGTACTTATATGTGGAATTATCTACTATCTCGAGCACTGATTTTAATGCGCTAACAGTTGAGCGCCCTCTAACGAATCCATGCTGTTTTTCAGAAATACCACCATGCAAACAGGGAGCGCAAGTAATTATAAGACGTTCTAAAAATTTTCCTAGAATCGGCAGTAAATTAATTGGCCGGCAGGCCTTCGGATCTGTTATTGACTTGTCATTTCCCTTTGGCAGCACTATCAATGAATCTGTCTTCCATATATCTGGAAAGACCCCTTCTTTGATACACGCTGTGTACATCAGCATCATTTCTCCGGAAGAAGCCGTCCAGGCGTTCCTGATAATCTTTCGAGTGATTCTGTCTAATCCTGGACTTGTATTCGGTAAGCTTCTAACAATGTGATCGCCTGCACTGCGGGAAGGAGCATCTGAATCCCTACCGGAAGGAGAGCATGCAGCCGCCACTCGCACTTGTCGGTGATAGCTGTCGTCAGTTTCTGTTGTAACATCTGGGCACAGGGAGTACAGGAGCTGATGAATAGCAGTTTCGATGTTGTCAGAATAACCTTCTAGGAGTTTTCCGCCATGAATGACTTTCTTCGGAGGGCGAGATCTAGCAGTCGCGGCTCGGTATGCCAAATCCCAAGGATTTTCATTTCCCGTCTCGGCAATATCTCTAAAATGTTTAATTTCAGCGTCCTTCATGGCCACTTTGTATTCTTCATCCGAGGTTTATTTTGGAAGTCTCCGTAAGGATTTCACTAAACTGCTTGGCAAGTTAATTTGCTGGTTTCCTAGAGTCCAGTTTACCCATTCGCAAACATAGCATCGATCGAAATTAGACCCAATCTACCCCTCTCTCGCGAAAGGCTAGTCTAATGGATGGTTCTTCTGTCGACATCGGTCTTGATGCTCTGCTACACACCTGATATGTAATTAGCTGATGGTCGCTTAAGCTAACACCTTCGTGTACGCGCCACTCTGATATCGGTACTCCTCTTGTCGTGAGTGTTAGATCCACATTAGAATAACAATTTGGTCCATTGCATGTTGGAGGCTGGCTTTGCTTGTTGTGAATGAATAGACCTCTGCTCAATATGAAGCCCTCCATTTGGGTCTTCCTGTACTCTGAGTCTCGGCCTCGCCCCGAATATTGACAACGTTCACAAAATCAGAGTGGTGAATGCGCATGGCTGTCTCCGCCAATCAGTATAGGCTTTTCAGTTAGATGATCCAGAACGTAGCTTAGGTGTTCCAGATGTCGCGCTATGTTATGTCCATACTGAAAGTGCGCTGTGATTATGCACATGCAGGAATCTTGGTAATATGGATATGCATGACAGTGCAATATTCAGAACTCAGATGGTGGAGCAGTGTAAACACAATATTGTTATTATAGACCAAAATCCCAGGTTTCGGAGTAGCTCCACACTGAATCAATCTTGTTATGCCCGAAGTTGTATACTGTTCTTGAACGAGAACGAAATCTAAGTTCATTTCACTGGATTGCCGGTGAAATGAACTCAGATGTAGCAGCCTCAGATCCCCGAAGATTGAGCTGTCCTATCGAAGTCATATTTTCCTCCTTATCCATATTGAGTCATGTTGACTGTCTGTTGTTCCGCATATATACGAGCTGGGCAAGTCGCAGAGTTGGTTACATGAGTGCTTGCCTCCTTGCGCCTAAGGCAGGTAACGCAGCACACACCATGGTATGACACAGTAGCGACGCCACGTCCATCGGAATCTGCATCATTAAACTATTGATGCTGCTACGCATTTCATGCGGTGTGTGGGTTTCCTGAGAACCATTGAAAAAAAAGGTGGATTAAGAACCACGCGTCTGCATAACTCCTGACGGATCTTTGTGGACGTCGGTAGTTGAGCGATGGCTTAGAAAACTTTTCGCATATAACAAAAACTCTAATCGCAATTGTCACAAGAAGCACAATGTAATACTTAATTCAACTAAACTTATTAATAATTCAACAACAAAAGAAAAGGAATTATTATAAATATACCACAGGACGCATATTAGGGCTCGTTCTTACGGAAACGAGCCCGGGTTCGAATCCATAAGACGTGAGCTTAGATAAAAGTAGAAGTAATAAAACGCGATCTTAGAGAGCTCTAAAAATAAAAATTAAATCATTATCACGGCTTCTAGCCGATTTGAAGCGCAAATCGACCCCACCCGTCAGAGGGTGGGGGAGGAGGCCGGCCTCCTCTGACAAGCCAAACCGAAAGACGAGCTCAACTTTCTTAAACACGTCCCGTAACATTAAACGTGCACTCGCCGTCCCGCTAGCGTGGGGAGGGGGACCGCTCCCCCTTTTCGGTCCCAAAAATAACCACGATAGGGTAATGTCCACTAAAATTCCGGTTTGCTTCTTCCCATCTGCGGGAAAGGAGGGGGGTCTGTCCCCCTATCGTCTACCTATAACCAGAAGACAAAAAGTCTTCCGTAATCAGTCGAACTGTTAGGGCTGGACAAGTGCCGCCAGTTAGTAGTAGGTCCCTCCAAAAAAAAAAAAAAAATATTAGGGCTCATTTAGTTTAATGTTATTAAAACAAAGAAAAGAAGATGGGAACAAAGGCGCCGTCTGCTACATTGTTGTGTTGAATAAAAAATACACAATTGAGGGCAGCACTAATTGACAGCCGCACAGAGACGTACAGATGTACAGATGTACAGTTGTGACGGGACGGATGCGTCAATTCGCGTCATTAGTTGACGTACGCCGAGAGACTTTACAATAACATGTCCAAGTAGTCGATTTACAATAA
>JAFELO010000781.1:39309-66121 GCA_017140195.1 Eumaeus atala
AACCTGCGTAACTCGTGTCTGTGATAAGTTTGGGAACCTGCGTAACTCGTGTCTGTGATAAGTTTGGGAACTATTGATAGCGTCACAGTGATCCTGCAATAATAAAAAATATATAACCATTTAAATATTTATTTGATTACATAACATTAAATTATTGAAGTATTACTACTAACGTATTTAATTGTAAAACTAAAACTCGACAGATTCTATATATTTTTATTGTATCCGGTATCGCTCGCGCTTTCGAGACGAATGGAAGCAAGTCCCATTTTATTGTTTCGCGGGGAAATGCACTGCCACCGCACACCGATCCTGGGTTGTGTGCACTCTCGTGAGACACACTAACGCCACGCGGGTGCTACCAACTGTCCTAAAGTGCGCCGGATCTAAAAAAAACCCCGGCCCCAGCCCACAAGCTTACTCAGGTTGTCGGACCTGCTTTCACGGGACACACCCAATGCACGATCAGAGATGCATCGCATAAGAACGTTCCATGAGGTCATTTCCCATCCTTACGCCTATTCTAATTTTGGAAGGAAGGTTTATGGTACTCGTACATTTTCTGCATACTTTCCGCGCGCCTATCCACCTCTCCCTGACGCTCGCGGCCTCCATCTGCGACACGGCCATCTCCTAGGTCCTTAATGTGTTAAAATTCGTCAGGTCAGCTTGTACCAGGGCAAATTTAAAATCTACATACATATATATTCTAGAGACCATTACGCTTGTTCTGACGCAGTTCGGTAAAAACAATTTAAAAGTAAGTTCTATTGTATGTGCTCGGAGAAGTGGGCGGAGCACAGCCAATTACATGATAAGAGAATGTAGTAGTAACTCGTTGCGTTTATAAACCGCCGATATTAATTTTATTTTTGAATCATTAGCGCAGATGTAAATAAATACTCGAAATAAGCAAATTACAATCCGTCGGCGGGTTGCGAGAGTAAAATATTTTGCATAAATTGTCCACGCTTCCCGTGTCCCCGTCGTGACAGGCGGGACAGCGGGACAGGGACGCGGGACAGGCTTGACAGCCAGGAATGAACAGTGATTAATGTACTCCGTGAGACTGCATATCAAGTGGCCACCACTTTTGAAATGCTTCGAGTGTCCACCGCGCGTTGTCGCTACGACGGATTTGGCCAGCAGTTGCTAAATGTCTCGCTAATTACTATGGCATGTTATATTAATTCTTTCTTAAAACAAATTGAATATAATTGATTATATGATTTTCATTGATCAAACTTTCATCGACTTTTTCCTGTATGTCGCATTACTATTTGCCAGACAACGTTTATTACTCAAACAGCGAAGGTTTTGAAAAAGGAAACCTGTTTAACTAAATTTAAAAATCTTGATTGAGTTGTGCTTGACAAGCACAATAGTAATATTTGAGCATCGACATTATATTATTATTATTATTATATTCATAGGAAAACCATATGGCATTCGACTTACTGAATACTGTAACAGTACATTGTTAACACTTGAATAGATAAATAAACTTTATATACTTTTCCACAATTATTTATTTTTCAATTTACATTTACGACCGCAAGTCGAAACCGGTGGTAAATGTAAATTGAAAAGTAAATAATTGTGAAAGAAGTATATAAAGTTTATTCATTTATTCAAGTGTTAACATGAATTTCCGTTAAGAAGTGACAATACATTCTATCAACTACACTATGTTCGTCGTTCTTACACAGTAACACTTACGCGTTGGTTACTTGAGTGCAATAGAACGTGTACGATGGTGTCGGCCGGTCTAAATGTCATCCGCTGTCATAACAACACGGAGGACTGATATTTTTTTTAATTTGTTATCATAATGACTTACGCAAGTATTTGTAAGTACACAACTTAATTATCCTCGCTAAACTTTTACCTGTATCGTAGCGCGGTAGTTAATTTGTTAAACACTGATTATGTCAGAGAAAATTAGAGATCTATCTTGATTTTAATTTATTCCTTGTTTTGCCAATTTCTTAAGTTTAGGAACTTTAGTACCGAATATCATAATAAATTATTCATTCTATCGGCTTTTTAATGGGCTACTATCTATAGCTGTCTCATATCATATATGATATTTTTTTTAATTTATCATCATCGTCATACTCTTTAGTGACTGATTGTAAGTATTTGTCGTGACTGCTCACTGCTCACTGCTCACTGCTCACTGCTCACTGCTCACTGCTCACATCAGAGAAAGAAAGCACTGAACAAAGACTGATTAAAGTATCGTGTCTAATTGTAAAGATTATTTGTTTATGTTGTTAGTAGATTTGAAGTATTCATAAATTTGTTCCTTTTATGTACACATTCATCTTAATGTAACATGTACGTATTACCTAAATCCAACAGGATATAATAGTTTTGAATGTTATATTGAAATTGCCGATGATTGTTATAAATCTTAATACCTTATACAATTTGATATTATCAGATGATTCTCATAAAACCAACGATAAGTGTGTTTTGATCTGAGCTTCAAAAATTTTAGTACACAAATAAATTTCAGTTTATTTTCGGTTCCAAAGATAACAATATATTTAAAATTAAATAAGATTATTTTATCTTTATATTACGTATAAACAATATAGTATATATTTATATAAGTATTGCGTTATAATCCCAAGAGATATTATGAATAGTATATTTACATAATAAAATTTAAAATAGTTTTCAATACTTCCGGAAATTATAAGATTTTTGCGTGGATATTCTTCTGACAGAGTAGCTTAGTTTTAAGTATGAAGGAATACCTGAAAGGTATTACAAACTAGAAGGTCGGATGGAACATATTACATATAATAAGCTTGCGAGCGTGGAGCCTGTGCCTTGGGTCAGATCACATCGAAGCAAGACAACAGTCGGCAGCACTTTGTGTCCCTCTTATAGCAAAATAGACAAATGACAGGCAATTAAACAAAGTAGTAAGTCCACCCGTGACCATGGTTGCCGTAAAGCTTCTGAAACGTCGGGCTACATAAATAATTTAATAAACCGCGATAAAATCCATAAAAGTAGTTTTATTGTAATACCAAAGTAATCAGTAAAAATGTTATACCTTGTGGTCTAACCGTAAGCAAGTTCAGCGACAGACGTGAGGTTCTAGGTTCAGAGTCCGTCTGACCAACCAAAAATTCTTATTAGGGTTTTTCAATTTCTAATAAAAGTTCGGAGTTAGTACTTTGGTGGTGTTACACCTCCTGCCTCAGAGAGCTCGTGGAGCCGTCGGTCCTGCGCCTGATTTCTGTTCGGTCGTGTCGCCTTGCCGATCCATTGGAATAGGAGAATAGTTGCAGTATACTTGTGTGTGTTGTAGCACAATTGGCTGCGAAGGTCAATTGTGCTTTATAATGCACCGATGCAGATGGCTCTTCTCAATAGAGATGGCCACTGTAGCCGAAACTCAGAT
Source organism: Eumaeus atala (assembly GCA_017140195.1). Classification (NCBI taxonomy): domain Eukaryota; kingdom Metazoa; phylum Arthropoda; class Insecta; order Lepidoptera; family Lycaenidae; genus Eumaeus; species Eumaeus atala. The sequence continues at coordinate 42,731 of JAFELO010000781.1, forward strand.
GACATTATTATATATGATAAGAGTCACATCGAAGACTAAAAATGGCCAATGATTCTGTGCATGCTGAGCGCTGGTTGCATTTGGAAATCGATAAACAATAATGACATCTTTGCATTTGACACTTTATACCAGACTAGGATACCGCCCCGGTTCGCACGGATACTTAAAAAGTATTGCAAAAAAAATTAATTCCAATCTCGGCCTCGTAAACTTTACACGTAACCATGACATCAAATTTCATGACAGAGCAAATTCTGACGACACATCTAGTTGTTAAAAAATTCTGCAGCTGTATAAGTATTTATATTGATATCTTTTTCACAAACTTGGTTACATTATCGAAACTTTCATACTGATCTCTAACGTTTTAAAAAAGTTATACAGCCTGTATTCATCACAGATAATATAGAATTTTGATAGTATTTTTTTTTTAATCGGCCCGGTATTTTCGGAGCAAACACTCCAAAAAACAAACGAGCAATCAAATGTGTTGTTCATCAACAACACAACAATGTTTTCTCCTTATGACGTCACACTGTTGTGTTCACTGTTCCGTGCAGTACAAACATATTACAAAAGTGTTGCAGTAACAAGTTGTCCGTATCTGATATTTAAAATACGCTGAAAGAACATATAACGTGAACATAAGCCATCATCGAATCTTCTATATTTGGGGGAGATTAAATTTATGGTAAGTTACGACCATCGCCCAATACAACCCTAAACAATTACTGTAGCCAACTTCGGCTGTAACATAACATAAAGTGGTAAGTGGGGTATTAATATACTGTACGTGGTAGGGTCGGGTTAATAAAGACGTCTTCACACAGATTGAAATACGCTGCGATTACCGCATGGCCATCTTCATCTAGGAAAAGATAGAAAAATCTTTACAACATTTATTAGTTACAAAGTGAATAGCTACGATTATCTTGTTATAATTTATATTAATCAGTGCCATAATATGTTGCGTAAACTACTCTGGTATCGTTATGTAATACAAACATAAGATATGAATGATAATATAGCAATATTGTTTCACCTACTTGTGTTATAAATTAGACCCTTTAGTAAATATATTTAATGGGTAAGAAAAAAATGTATATCTTAGTCAAACCTAAACGTGAATTAAACATCAACATTGCGAAAAAAATATGTAATATTAGGAGAAGTTTCATGTTAAATGGGACCCTCGGTGACGACTTTCTATTCTATTCATTTTATCTTCATATCCATTTTAATGGTTCGAGCTCTATACATATATCATGAAATAAATCGGTTATCCGTGGTATAGGACTTGAAGTTTAGTGTCGTGCCAATCTGGCTTGGACCGAAATGGCAAACTTGCAGTGAATCGCACTATGTGTTATGCGACCTTAATACACCGTCGCATTAACGGGCGTATCTGGCGTATTAATAGCGTATCATCGAGATAGCCTGCCGGCGCCCGCAGAGCTCGTTTGGCGTTTATGGATACGCTGTTTAGGAGTTAAGTTGGTGATAAATTTTATATGCAACATTCACCGCTTATCGTATTTTATTGGTAAATAAAATTTTCATATATATTCTTAACACGGATGAGCTGTTCTAAGAATTTGGATTTCGAGGTTATCTAGTTCGAGCACATTAATAATACTTTGTTATTATTATATTCTCGTAAAAAAGGACTGTTCTTTTTTTGACATTTAGAATTTCATTTTAAGAATTCCAAATTCATTCTATGTTGAAACTATCATACCACTTCGAAAGATCAAAATTTAATAAACTACTAATTTATAGCTTCTATATATAGTAAATTGAGATTATTACAGCTTGTAGAGAAAGTAAATAAGAATGATCATTTATTTCCTATGTATCACAGCTTAGTCTTTTCACTACATCCTTGTGACAACTTTGTGTAATTATTTTTCTATAATGTTACACTTTTGCCTGCTTTCTTAATTCCATTTTAAAGTGTATAGACTGCGGGTGCCGTTCTACAAATTTAAGTTAACTGTATAATTAGTAAAGCGTAGTAGTAGAATAAATGTAAATTTAAGGTCCAAACACAAAAAAAAAACTAAATCTTAAATGACACATACACATAATTTGTATGCTACCGTAGAGAAATCTTCGTAACAAGCTCAGTAAAAATATTCATATCCGTAGTCCATGATGGGTTTTCAGTGGTTGCGCTTAATTAACGCAATGTACAAAAACGTAGTTTTAATTGTCAACTACCAGTTTTATGCAAATCGGCGCTCGTCGCGAGCCACTCTGACAGCGAGCTGACAGCTCGACGCGTCTGTCAGCTGACACAAGTGACAGCTGACAGAAGTGACAGGTCGCTCGCCGGGCAATTTACGACCGAGTTGCCGCTGGGAATATTATTTTTACTTCTCCCATATGTTTTATATGCTTGTGTAATTATGCCTGTAAAAAAATACGAACATGATTATTGTCGTTGTCGTATTAACATTAACAAAGTTAGTTTTTGTTTTAATAGATTACTAGTTGTGTCCCGCGGCTTCACTCGCATCAAATCTATCCCAAGGAATACATCAATTTTAAAGATATAAAGTAATTTTTATAATTCCTGTTATAATTTTTTTATCTATATATATGTTAATTATAATTTCCATATGCAATATGTAAACATTTTTAGTAAGAATCACTGCACTACGTACAATCCAAATCGGGATGGCACAACCAGGGCAGTACTTCTTGCTCGCCTTAAAGTGGCTATGTTATAACATTATCACGTTTAATGCGGTTTATGAATAGCCGATGGCACATTGGGGGATGGGGTTAAGAGGGACTACGTGGATGTGAATGAACGTTGGTAGTTGTAGTTGGTAGTAACAAGTAAGTTGGTATAACATATACATACAAACTAGCCCATTTACAACACTCATAGGACATACTCAACATAGGAACGTAAAAGGTGAAAAAAAAAATGTTAATTAAAAGCAAATTCCATAACGGTAAAGCATCTGGTGACCCGCTGGCTTAGTTGGTAACGTGGCTAGAGGTCGCGGGTTCCAATCCCGCCTAGGTCATGGCTGTCTATAATAAAAACTTTAAATATATAACATTTCTTAAATTTATAAAAATAATTAATATATTTCCGCTGCCTGTAACACAAGTCCTTACAGAGCTTCGCACAGGGCTGGGCTGACGTGATGTTATATGTCCACAGTTATTATTATTATTATTATTATTATATATCCCACAGCCAACGGCGGTTTGAGACGTCCGTGAATAAGTAGTGGATCACTTCAGTACTGTAGAAAACGCAGACGCAGCACGTGCACTGCTAACTGATGGGAATGAAATGTGTGAAAATGATTTGTAACGCAGTAGCGTTCGGTGGCGAAAATTATAATATATATAGTATATATAGTAGAATTGGGGGGGCCTCGTTTGCCCTTTTAATTAGAGAATTAGAGCCTTTGTACGACTACCGACGCCCATGGACATCCACATAATCTCGATCTTGATGGACATGTTTTAAGCTGAATTACCTTTCTATTATGTTATATCTATGAGCATACCCGCTTACGCGACTACTGCGACCGTCAATCACCAACAGACTAAAAAGTGTTTGTAATGATCATTGTCATAAAATACCTCTTACCAGACATTTGATCTAACGAATCTACATTTCCGTTTTGGTATAAATTTGTAAGCAAAATAAAAAGACTCGTATCATTTATTGTTTGCCTGAATGTAAGCCTGTACAGAATAACTTGAAATATTATTTCTCAACAATATGTATATAACTTTTTGAATTGTAAATTACAATACGTTTACAATACTTTTACAGATACACAATAAGGGACATATATTAGTAGTTCTGTCAATTCAAATACACTCCACACCTATTCCAATTTTCAATAAATCAAGATGTCGTCCAATATGGCGGGCGTTTGACATTTATCGTATGTTTCGTACACATTAGGCTCATTGATATTTATTGCTCAATCGTCATCTAGCATTTGATTTATCGACAATAGATTCCCAGTCGATTCTGTATTTTATGTGTTTAGTCATTTAACATCGTTGTCGTTGTCACAAACCTTGAATAGTTATTAATTGATTTTATTGTTCTGGTGGTGTTGTTTTGTTTAGAGCAATGCTACGTTGATTTTCAATTACATTGTAGATACTATTTCTATTTATATTTTACTCAACGAATCTATCACGTATTAAACTTAATTGTGTACAGTAGCAATGCCATTGTAATACAAATGCTTGTGACTTCGCCTTAAAGAATATTTGATTTTAGCTAAAAAAATTCGAACGTTTGTTCGTAGTACATGACACTATTTTGTGAGTGTAATCTTTTGCATACTGAGTGAACCATAATGTTATACAATAATCACGTTAGCACTATTAACGGGTAATATACTACGGTGACCACTTGTACGACGTGAGTAACTTCCGTGCTACCTCACGTTGTCTACGAGGTCACCGTACCGTGGAGGTAGTACCATGCATAGTGCTCGACATCCCCCTATGCAACGGGATTGGGCCGGCACTACTACTACTACTCCTGGTCATCTCCGCAGTGCTTCTGCGAGGGCTACGGGCACCGAGGCGAACTTCATAACCCGGGTGGGATCGCGAAGGGACAACTATCCCTTCGGTAACGGGGCCGCAATGAATTTGCGGGTTTGCCACCGTGGCTTATGGGCTCAGGGGGGGAATGTAGGCCTGTTTAGTACGCAGGACACGCAGTTCCTAGTCTGCTTGGTGNNNGGGGGGAGTTCACGCGGATACGATCTCCCGTCAGCTGGTCGCGAGTGCAGCGGGGCCAGGTCACGTAGATGAGCATGCGGCCCATTGTCTGCCCTATTGAACATAGCGCTCGACAATCGAACCACAAACTCATCCAGCGACTCTATCCGCAAGTCACGCGCGATCACGTCATTGCGGACGGAGCGACCGGCGTCCGTGATGACCCGTAGGGATATATTTTGCTGGGCTTGCAGGCGTTTCCGCTGAGCCTAGGAGGTTAGCGCGCACCGTGTGGGGGCGGCGTAAGTTAGGCGTGACCGGATATATGTCTTGTAAATCCCCAGTTTCGTCCGTGTAGGAAGTCCGGACGCTAGTACCGGCCACGGCAAAGCGCGGGATGTTCTCGCCTGGTTGACCGCTCGGTCTACCTGCGAGCCCATCCACAGCGCGCGGTCGATACTGCATATACTGCATCCGAGATACACGACTGGGGATTCCCAAGATACATACTGGCCTCTGAACTTTAACCGCCCCGGCATGGAGCGCCCCTTGCTGACATATAGCGCCGTCGTCTTATCCACGTTGACGGACATGCGCCACCTGTCAAGTCACTCCGGCAACCGGTCCAGCATGCGCTGCGTGCGCCCAGTTGCGAGCTCCGGCTTTCGGGACGAGGTTACGTATACGCTGTCGTCGGCGAACAGCGCGAGCATGACGTCCACCTCACCCTCTCCTGAAGGATCATTGAGTGTGGGGATGTACAGGCAAGGGGATAGGCAACTGCCCTGTGGCACTCCGGCACGTATGGCCTTCACCGTGGAGTGCCTCCGCTCCATCGCTAGCCGGAAGGTCCTACCTTCCAAGAATGACGCCACTAGTCTCACAAATGCCAGCGGGACGCCGGCGTCCACCAACTTGTACAAGAGTCCGGGGTGCCACACCCTGTCGAAGGCCTTCTCCATATCGAGAAAGACTGCGACAGATTGTCTCCCCTTGTTCATCTCCACAGTCAAGTGGTGGATCACCCGCGTCAGTTGCAACGTGGTCGAGTGGCCGCTCCGGAAGCCGAACTGTTCGTCCCTTATTGGAATGTACAGCTTCAGCCTCCGAAGCAGAAGCCTCTCGAACAACTTGGCGATGCGGGACAGCAGTGTTATCGGCCGGTAGCCTCCAGGCAGGATTCGGGACTTGCCCGACTTCGGCAGAAGGATGACCCTCCCCTCTTTCCAGGTCTCCGGAAGGTGGGCCGTCCGGAGAATGCCATTTGTGATCTGTGTGAGAGCCACGGCTGCTCGCCTAGGCATCATCACCAGCGCTGTGTGTGGGGGGGGGGGGTGTCATCGCTTGGAAGCCTGGAGCTTTGGGCCTCGAGAGGCGAAGTGTGACTTTCCGCAGCTCAGAGGGGGAAACAAAAATCCTTCCCCCCTTCGCATTGGGGGGGAAAGCATCGGCAAAGTAATGCCCCCTATTCTATAAAAAAATACAATTTCAACTCTGACTTTACAACATTTTAAATAATTATTTTACGTGTATAAGCCTAGCGCATGTGTAACACGTGCAATAAATATTACGGTCAAATAATACTTTCTACTTGCTACTAGGCATGCCTGGAAAATAGCCACGTCAATTAGTATACATACATATCTTTCGGATTAGGAACCCACAATATTGACCCCAGAATCGAGTTTTTTTGATGCGGGGAAACTCATTTACGCGTCTTCACTGGCCCTGGGTGGGGTACAGTGGTGTGTGGGACTCGCAGTACATGATAGTGCCGAATACCACCAACAAAAACCACCGCGAGTGCCATCGGTGCCGTCCTTGGTTAGGTGCCCCGGATCAACAAATCATCTGGGCACCTCGGCGGCTAGTCTGCCTCCTAAGGGACCGGCTCCACCTCCACAGATGGGGTTGCCCCGCACTACAGGACAACTCTATCGACTTTGGGACAGTGCAATGGGGTGAGATTCCCATCCTCACCCTTGCCCCGTGCGCAAAAGCGCCTTCCTTATTGCTCTTTGGTTCCCTCTTCCTATAAGAGGGGTACCGAGAGCGCTTCCTCCTCCTGATCTTTAGCCCCCTCTTCTTAAAGGAGGGGTGAAAAGATCCCCATCGGTTTAATTCGCTTAGCCTGGGTTCACCCCAGGCTACTAAGTCGCACCGCCACGACAAGGCTTGAGCCATGGTGGGGACCCCGCAGCACCCTATCAGTTACACAACAATATGGTCGACGCTCACAGTACGCACACGTTCTTTGTTATAATGTACTGATCCGATTGACGTTGCACCGACACAACTACGATTATCAAGAATGAGTGTTGCTCTCATTAAAAAAAAAGATTGTCGCCTACTCTCAAAAAGATAGCAACAAAGATGGGCACGTATCGACATAACAACAATAATGTCTATGGGTGTCGGTAGTCGTCAAAAGTCCGTCCTGATGTCCCGGACTCCTCGTACGTGTTGACAAAACACAATATACTCGTAATCGTTGGCAAACTCACAACGTTGCGCTGGGCTGGCCAGCAGACCATGCTCGTCCGTCTGTATTAGTACGCGTTTAGATCTATCCTACTTTAGGGTTACATGAAATTATGGTATGAAACCAAATTCATTATAATAATCTTTCTCTATCTACTTACGAATATGCACCGTCTTACCGTTCATTGGAATAGTCACTGAAAGATATGGTGGACGAACCCACTTGCAGACAACGTGTGAATTTCTTTGTGCCTGCACCACATGTGGGCCGCGCGTCGCCGAGCGAACGCCAGTACAACAAATACTGTATATTTGCATTGGGTAGCCACCGTTCGGTGTGGCTCGCCTAGTTGGCCGGGTATAGTCTAGCGCCAACGTGTACAGAGCAGATTAGGCGTGCCTGTCGCAACTTTGAATCACCATAAAACAAACGCATTCGCTCACAATCGGTGAATAGTGTTCACACGCTTTGACTCGGTCTTTCCGCGCACCTTTACTCGGTAGGTACATACATAAACATTTTGTTATAATTCCAAGATCACAATACAGACTAACAGAGCCCAAAGTGTAGGCATCTCTTCAAGACTGGTCTATATTGGACATTTGGGTCGGTTTTTTACAAACTTGCCTAACGTCTCGGCAGTGGCACTTGCTTTGTATTCATTTGCTCGCTCGCGTTGGCCTAAGCTGGACCAACATGTGTTGCCCGGCTTTTAAATATATATGATTATTATTATTATTCAAATTGCCATATCTTTTTATTTTCTTATTGTTGTACATTATCAATATGTATTTTTTTTATGTTAAGTAAGGAGGTACATTTATAAGGTTTTATGACATATTTATGTTAGCGGTAGTTAAAATCTTATTTGAATAAAATTTCGTCTCCATAATTCCATCCATTTTTATTAGCCTTTGTCCTTTAAAACTCTCGACAACAACAAATTTTAACATTCTGAAACCCATGACAATTTAAGAAACTTTATAAAGAAAATAGGTCCATTGAGGAAAGGAGGGCAACGCTGATGCGTATGGTAACGATGCTGATGTTCGTGGGCGTCGGTAGTCGTACAAAGCTGCGATTTCTCATTTATCGCCCAATATTATAAAAAACACACTCAGATTGGAAAAGCCGAATATCATCATCACCGGCCCTTATCGACCACTGCTGTACAAACGTCTTTCCCATGAGCTAAACTGTCCGATATCAAGCAAAGGATGAATTCGCAGAAGTGGCAATGGACTGGTCACACGCGGGACAACAGATGGCAGGTGGCCCAGTAAGGTACTCGCGGAGGTCGCGTTTGCGAAGACGAAGTGTTGATTGACCGTCACCAGAAAGATTCGCGACCAGTAGTACGACAGAGAGCCGTCGTGGAGTTTAACGAAAGTAGTTGGCCTCCTATTAGTATCCAACATCTCTTTCTTTGTAGCATAGAGGGGCAAACGAACAGCCATGGACATTCGCATGGTTGCAACGTAGATATGTTACCATCTTATAAACCACCTTCCCCAATGGGCCACCGGCTATTCACAAACCGTGCGGGTATCAGCAGTGAGTACATCGTCAGAACTTGAAAATATGAGTTGTTCTGCTCTTTAATACGATCTATATAACAACAGTCTCACGGGTAACTCGTCAGGTTCCAATGAATTGCGCGTCACACTCGAACTTATAAATTCTTGCATCGACTCCTGTTATAAACAATTTTGAAGCAAAATCTTATTTCCAGACACACAATCAGCGCACAACAGTTAACTAAATCCCTCATTATAGCACGGTTTACTACCACAAAGCTGATTTACGAGTGTTTTCCGATCGCCTGCGCAAGCGCATCGGATCAGGGCTCCCCTTTGATTGATTGACGGCCTTCCAAATAGACTTTATTACTTAAAACAAATAAAAATTAATAGTTCACGATAAATTATCTAGTGTGACTTTAGCACGTAGTGCGTTACGTTTCCTCGACAAAATATTGCTTATTTCTATTTAGATACTAGTTTTTGCCGCAACTTCGTACTCGTTGAAGCGCTAAAATATATGAGGTCGAAAGCAGAGTATTATGACGAAAAATAGGCAAAAACATTATGCATCATACACATTATACTAATATACCATTCGAGATGAACGTGTTTCTTGTTAAGTATAGATCTTCACTCACAAATAAAAAGTTAAAACTGTTAACACAAGTATAAATTACACCCTTTTTATTTGATCTAGATCTAGATCGTAAGTAACTTAAGTGAGCCTTTTTACGCCCATACCCGGATCAACAACGAATCTTTTACCGCCAAAAGTTTATTCGTGCAAAAACAGTGTTGTCATCAAACGAATGTCTTATTATTGCGACAACTTTTAAATAACTGTATTAATTGCGATAAAATATGCAGCAATAACTTAACAATATAACATTAATTAATATAATTATAATGACATAACATTCTAGTGCTGGTATTCTCAGATATTGTTATAATATGTGATACTACTTGAGTCTGTAATCGCCAATTATCGTACCTTAGACGTTAAAGCCAAAGTAAAACATATTCATACGTTGCAGCACAACAGCTGTCATTATCATAAGCAAGGTCCTCCGAAAATCCTAATTCTTTATGAAACCGTCCCCGAGGCCTCATTAAGCCCGCGGCCCATCACAGCTAGCGACGATGAATATTAAATTTTAAACTGTCATGGACTCGTGCCTCTGTTAAACTTTTTCTATTAACTCTCTCATTGTTATTTGACAGCGAATTCAAGATGGCCGACACTTTGATGAATGGTACCGGAGATGACGCTTTTTCCCGGTTTGGGCAATATTCTTTTAAAATAAGTTATTTGAAATTATCCACACAAATGCCTTAAACACTAATAATGTAGACACTATTTATCTAATTATTTTATTTTGATTTATTTGGGAAACATACTATGTTCATAATACTCAGTATGACAAAATACATTTACTGATATCAGTAAAGTTTAAAATAATTACAATAAGTAATAATAAGAGGTGGTGTTGTGTTGCATTGCGGGCAAATTGGACTGGCACGGTCCAATTGGGCTGCGATACGTATCAAATACAAAGTACAAAGTATATCTTACTCACATGACACTGCTGTAAAATGACAGCTATACTGTCGCGTTTCGTGCGGTTCATGAGTTTCCAGTGGCCTATTAGATGAGTGAAGGGAAGGACGGCAAAAGAACTGCAAAACAATAATGCGGATGTATATGGTTGCCGGTAGTGATCAAGAGGCTCCGTCTGCTCACTTGCTCCCTTATTCTTTAAAGGAAAACAGAGATGAATGCTAAAGAAGATATTATAATTGTTCGATATGTTTTTTATATTGCACAAGGGGACAGGAGAACAGTCAGTGTCCGATTGGTGAATAAGCGCCGATGTCCATTAACAGCATACTACTCTTGCCGTCACTTCTCGCCGGTGTCGTGTAAGTGAGAAGCACTTCTCAGGTCGTGAGGGCCTCATCCGGCTGGAAGTTACACTGTCAGAAATCACAATAGAGTGCGAATAATGTCTTGAGAACGTGAACTATTCGCGCGAGGGACTAAGCACCGCATCGCGTGAGATCCGTTGATATTTATTCAACTATAATTTTGCTTGTTTCTCGTTGAAACACACACCCAGTTGTTTATTATTTTCAAACACAAAAACAGATTATTTTAATTTATGGATAAAATAAAAACCCACACACTGTAATAAAAATTTAATCACCCAATGTTCCCTCGCTATCGGCTGACGAACGTATTTATAATACATAGAAACTTTATCGACTTTTAAATTTGTATATAGGCTTACGCGACTATAGGCCTTATTGCGTAACATTTGGGAGCATATTCCTCTGCTTGTATTTATCTTAAATTGTATCCAAAGGGGGTGATGCAAGCAAAAACATTTATCATTAACTCTCTACATAATCTTTACTGTAGCTCAGTGTTAGAATCCTGGAAGCTGCTGATAACGGACACACTTTGTTATCAGTATGTACATCTGTGTTTTCTATTTCAAAATACTATCGACAGTAATTTAACTTTTATGGTTCTTAAACTGTTGACTAATACTGTTTATGCATCACTAGTTGCGACCTGCGTTTACACTCGCTTTGAAAATATACCATGTGAACTATTCATTCTTTTTAAGAACCATTCATGCATTCATAATTGTAAACTAATAACTATATCTGTTTAAAGTTTTGGAGTGGAAACCACATTTGGAGACGAAGTGTCAATAGACCATCGAGCACCGAGCACGGAGAACCGAGCATGGAGCACCGAGCACCGAACACCGAGCATCGAGCACCGAGCACGGAGAACCGAGCATGGAGCACCGAGCACCGAACACCGAGCATCGAGCACCGAGCATCGAGCACCGAGCACCGAGCACCGAGCATTGAGCACCGAGCACCGAGCACCGAGCACCGAGCATACTACGTGCAATAACTGATCCGCATTGGATTGCAATAACTGATCCGCAAGGATTGAATTGGATTGGATGGATGGATGGATGGATTAGATCCGCATAACAGCGATTGCTACTTTCAGCGCCCGGTGATAAATTGGTACCTTATAGGCATTATGTTTTACTGTTGCACCCGGTGGTCAAGGCTAAAGCCTTTTTAGGGTCAATTCACACGTATAACAACCACACCACAACGACGTTTTGTCGGGCCTTTATTTTGTATTGATAATGAATATAACAATTTACACGTACCTCATTTTGCCGTTGTTATCGACCACCTGTATAATACGACCACATCGCAACCACATCGCGACGGCAACGCCACCACCGGCGGTGGCTCCGCGGCCACATCGCCACGACATGACGTCATCAACAGCGCGGGCCTAGCTGGCGCCTGCGCTTTCCCCGCATTCTGCGTTGTAAGGAGTTGCCGTGTGGTTGTGCGAAAAATTAAAATGTCCGACTCCACGACTTCTCACACGGGTTTGTTTATTGCATGCACTTGGGAGCAAAGGAGAGAGGAATATTCCAATTGCATATTAAAAAGACAAGCACAGGATTTTGATAATAAGGAAACAAAAGAAAAAAAAAACTGTGTGGTAAGTTTATGACTTACTACGGGTATTTATTAAACCGAAGCTACTTAACAAACACCACTCACGCTTTATCGTACTGCCACAATAATTCACCTTCATCGCTCACAAAATAGTCGGCAAATTCATTTCTAACAGAATCTGTTCAAATCTCGTCATGACTTTGATCAAAAAAATGCATTTGTAACAAATTTGAAGTTATCGATAAAGTTTCATCGAATTTATAGCCATGCGCACTATGTTATGTAATGCGACACATGCTTTCACTATGTCTGTTGCAAATTTTACTTACACGTTAATTGGCCTATGCAATACACGCCATTTGTTTGTTTAAATTCCAAAGGAACATTCCACATATCTTCGTGCTCGTGATAATCTATAGTTAAAAACACGTTTTTTCATTGTTAATTGTATGCCGCTATATGGTCGCTGCAAATGTTTGTGTAATGCAAAGGCTTCATCGCCAATGAATACCATAGGCAAGGGCCTACCTACAGGTGTAATTGCATGCGGTCCAGGTAGATCTAAATCATATCTTTCCACTGCATCATATAAACTGCAGTCCCTCCAAATTATTGAATCGGAAGTTTTACCGTAGGTACCGTACATCAACATACTCGAATAATTAATCGGCGTCACATACGGCCATTAAAACAATAGAAAAGAAATGTTTATAATTAAAGGATAATGAACCACTGCGTGGTGGCTGAATAATTCTAATACGTTTCCCATCTACAGCCCCTAAGCAGTTTGGAAAATTTGCTTTCTTTTTAAATTTGTTCGCAGTACCAAGCCACATTGTTTTATTACATGTTGGTAAGTGGATAATGACAGGCAGTGGCTGTAATTAATCCCAAATCAGGCGGCACACGTAGTGGACAGTTTTTCTAGTAATTGAAGTACCACATTTAAAAAAATCGGCGAGATCTTCAAACGAAAACCACGTCGCCAAATATTTGTAAAAAAAAAAGAATATTTAAAAGGAATAATAATGAAATGGAATTATACAGGTGTTACAAAATGTTGAAATAAATAACACTAGGGTCATTGTACTTTACTCATGAATGAACAATTTTACTATGGGGACACATACGAAATCTTAAAGAATCAACTGTTTCATACATTTAGGTCGTGTAGGCATATCTGTCCTTATAATAATACCATAACAACTCCTTAAATTATTAGGTATTTCAACCTTTTCAACACCATTCAATAGGCTGATGTCATTTTTTGAAATGATCGATTTTACATTATATAATGTAAAATAAATCCAGTTAATTTTAATATGGTAAATTAGAAAAAAATGGTAAATATTAAATAGCACCTATTTATATATTACATAACGTGTAGTCCACGCGGGTAGAGAGCTGCCAGTACATCAAATAATTATATTACTCTTTCATAAAGCACTTATGCTTCCGGTATAAGAAAAACTATTCATTTATCAAACCGTATAAAGATGCTTGGCTGAGTTGGCTGTCATAAATTTAGAATAACTTGTAACTATTAACATTGATATTAAAATATACAGAAATGATCTTCAATTCTGAGTTCATTATATGATCTAGTCGTAGTAATTTCGATATTGTAAAATAATAATAATACTATTTGTATTATTATTATTTTATATGTTATTTACAAATTCAACAATTAATTTTTCAGCAGCTAACTAACTAAGAAAATGGAAGAGCTTAAGAGACTCTTTCAACAGAGACCTTAAAAAACAAAATTCAAAGAGAAGCGGTTCAGCAGGTAGTTCAAAGAGATACTACTACTTTAGCAAATTATTATTTTTAAAGCCATTGTCTGAAAATTAAAATACACCATCGTCTCTACCAATACAAAATAAAGAATATGACATCGAACAAATCGTCGTGCACAGGAACCTGACAAGTCATGTGACAGTGATATGCATTTTTTGTATCTTTATACGATAGATTTAAGGCCATTCGCGATGATAGTAAACTGAATGCTCCGATAGAAATATTGAACGTAATTCAAAAATATCTCGCACCTACAGCTACACGTAATGATAGTTGCAATGAATATGGAAAGGGGTGTCCGACACCAGCGTACCAGCCGTACGAGCGACCATCAACGTCTAGGTATCGGCCGGATATGGAAACAGAATCTCCACAGCTTCGCAGTTCGCGTACTGCATCCACACCAAGAGATATTTCAGTACCAGAATCTCCACTCAGCGTCTCTTCTCAGGCTTCAAACTATAATTATCCGATTATACCGTTATATCCGTATATTTTCGGAGATTAACTAATTAATTACCTACTCTGTTGGTTTTTTAGTTACAAAATAAATAAAAAATATATAAGTACGCTCTTTGTATTCGCCTGTCCGCCACATCCTATCACAGTTGTAAATTAACTCCTTGGCAATAATAGTGGTCTGAGCAGACCGGGTGTTATGCGTAACGTACAGTCAGCGACACACCGACCTACGAAAATCTTTGAAAAATCCACGACTGATGTTGACTTTATGCGTTTGAAATTAGGTTGAAATTAACTTGCAGAAATTTGACAGATAAGGGTAGGTCGATATGGCATTGACTGTACATGCATACTGTTGTAATAATAGGAAAATATATGAAACGTACCCACAATCATAATTTTTACTTTTTTTGTTAATGAATTAATAACAATATATTTTTATTTAAGGCATAATTAAAAAATCTGTGCCAGCCAATATTAATATATATTGATATATATTTGAATTCTTAATGAAAGTAGCGCTAGTGCCGCGAGTACAATCAGGTAGGTACGGCCTCATAATTTGCACCTATGTTTTATATTTTATAAATTAGTTTCATCTGCCCGGTGAGTCTGTCCCCGTAGATGGAACTAATCATATTTATTTTCTAAGTACTTAAAAATAATTAAATGACAAAAATTTACTCACCTCAATGTCATTGCCAGACGTTCAACAGATAGGTAAGTATGCTTTTTCTCATGGCCGTGTCTTTTTTTTTCTCACTATTTAGTTCGTTCAACAAGTAGTCAAATGTATTCTTGTTCATTCTAAATTTTTTATTAAATTTCTTCTTGAACCTTCGAAGTTTATATGGTAGTCAGTACGAAATTTTGTTTTCCAATAAAGGATAAATTCTATTCCTACGAATATACGCTGATGTCGTCGTCTTCTTATTAATAAAAGCCATACCAGGGATAGCAACGACAACCTTTCCAAGCCGAGCTGCCTCTGGGAAGGCCGGAGTAAAACTGCACATGCCCATGTGGTTACCACATCGCATCGACAGCGACAACGTAACCAAATCGACATTTTGTCGGTGTCGGTAGTAGCTATCGCTTCAAGACCTGAGCCCGACACACACTTCAGGCCCCCTTGGGTCGGCTGGATGGTGCGTAAATGCATTTTTCCTGCTAGAACAATACGGTATATACCGCTCGTACCGGTCGAGCGATGAAATCTTACATATAATGACACAGTTATAACGTATGACTGACAGAATGTCAAACTCACACACCGCTTACGGAAACGAGCCCGGGTTCGAATCCGTAAGTGGAGAGCTTAGATTGATAGAAATAAAATAACGCGACCTTAGAGAGCTCTAATAATAAATAAATTAAGGATACGGCTTTTGCCGATTTGTAGCGCAAATCGACCCCCTCCGTCAGAGGGGGGGGGGGCGAGGAGGCCGGCCTCCTCAGACAAGCCAAACATTAAACGAGCTCAATTATCCTTATCCACGACACCGCAACTAAAACGGCATCGTGCGCGCGCCGTCCCACTAGATTGGAGAGGGGGACCGCTTCCCCCGTTTCGGTCCCAAAATTAATCACTATAGGGTACGCCCACAATCAACCTGATTCATCTCTTCTGCGGGAAAAGAGGGGGGTCTGTCCCCCTATCGTCTCCCTAAACCTGAAGACAAAAAAGTCTTCGTAGTCAGTCGAACTGTTGAGGCTGGAATAGCGCCGCCAACCAGTATTAGGTCCCTCCGAAGAAAAAAAAAACATTTTGTCGGTACCACAACGCAACTGCAAAAAGCCACTGCGGCACAATTCACAGCTTGACCACACTTAGTCGCCTCGACGTGGTGTGGTTGTGATACGTGTGAATTGACCCTTAGCGAGGAGGGCCACCACGGCACCTTTGAGTTTGGTAATAATAGTTAAATTATTTATCACGGATCATACCGGAACACGTATCTCCCATAGGAGAGATGGGTCGTTTCTACTTTTGACCCCAAACTAGTTATTATAGCAATGCGATGACTCTGTATCGGGCTTCTCTTCGCTTCCACCGCATAAGTTTAAGTTCAAAAAAAGGTACTTTATGTATGGCTAAATATCAGTAAAGATATCTTTAGGTTCCGTACCCAAAGGGTAAAGATGGGACCCTCGTAGTAAGGTTGCGCTGTCTGTCTATCTCCAGGCTGTGCAACGTGAAGCATTCTACATGGACAGCTGAAATTATCTCACATGATGTATTTTTTTTTTTGCGAGTTCAACACACACTTGGCCGTTTTTTACAGTCTCTTAGCCATTTCAATACTCATTATTTTTTAATTTTTTTAATAACTTAATTAGGCAATTTATTTCACAAAATAAAAGTTCGATATAAAACGTGTTATATGCCAACATTCTGATTTGTTTGTCTTCAGAAGGGAATTTGATATTCCGTTAATATAATAGTGTTTGATACACTACATATTTATCAATCACGATAAATAAATCGAATAATAACTGATGCTAAAAATTGTAATAAATGTATATAGAAAGATAATGAAGCAAGATTTTTATGTTTTCCGGTATGAAGTAAACGGGGCGGAGAATTTACGAGAGCAATTCGAAACATATAAACGTGTAAATACGTTCGGCGAACAATAAAGTCGCGTTTAATACAATTACAGTAGGATATATTGGTGTTTATTTTGCAAGACGGCGCGTTTGACCCCGTACGTCTCGCGGCTCGCGGCCCAAGGCACAAGCGCTGGGTGCTCAGACGTTTCGACCCCTCCGTCAGAGACTTATGTGTTCGTTCACAGAACGTTAACATCCACTCAACGTTAAAGGCGATGCTGCGTCTGGTCAATTAAAAGAAGGCTTCATGAAGTTTCTAACATAGGTCAGTCTTTAATAATTAAATTTTTTCAATAGCTACTTTCTTTTCACTTTACTCCAAAAATTGGAGTCGAAATCTTAAGAATGAGTTCTTTTTAGGGTTCCGTTCACCCTCTAAATTTTAAACTACCGGGGTTAAATTTATAATTAAAAATTGGAATTATAGAATACAACAGAAACTTCAAAATTAGTTTAAAAAAAATCGGACAGGCAATTTTAAAGATACGCGCTTTTTATATGTTTTACGGAACCCTTCATAGGCAAGCCTGACTCGCTCTTAACCAGTTTTTTTCAATTTCCGGTGCGCTCTATACCTCCCGATTCTGGATTCTCCTTTCAATACGTTCATTATTGATTGACATTTAATAGGAATTATTTTAGTATTATACGGACATATTATTGTAGACTCTTGAACGCCATAGTTTACAAATTACGCCACAAAAACTCCAAGCTATAATCGTACATCAATGTTATTTGTGGCAGTCATTCGCTAAGCGAGAGAGAGACGATTACGAAGAAACTAAAGTGTAAATGATGTGACATTCGCGCTATTTGCGAACTAATTGTATAACGTTGACGGTATACTAAACGCTCAATGTACTACAACGTGTCACAAGCGCGATAACATCACAACAATAAGTTCAATGAGCTGATGACGTCATCATAATGCAAAGTACTTCATACGCTCGTGTCACTAACTTATTTTAAGCCTCAAGTGCGCCTAAATTACAAACAAAAAGCTCAATAATCTGTCACATGGCGCATAAGAGTAATAACGTCATAATCGCGCAAAATACTCACTGTGTTGTCAAAAGACCACTGATCTCAAGTAAATATATACTATATATGAATGAATGATACCTATGGAAAAAATCAAAAATATGGCTGAAAACAACCTTCATTACTTTTACATACATTACACACTGAGAGTAATTGTGATGTGAGATGAGATAATTATACGAAATGTTTAATTTTATGCATATATCCTATGATATCCGAACCATGCAACTTACTTAACACATTATGTATTGTGATCGTGTACTTCATGAAATATATTTGGAGTCATGCCATATCTAAACTAATTATCTCGTGGTCATACGGAACGTCCAATCTACTGAGCCTTATGTCACAAGTTCAATGTACTGACATGCCCAATCACGACGATAATACCAAAACCAGTGAAAAAGGACAATCTAATGTGACATATTACGATACATCAATGATGTATATGAATATAATGAATGATCAACCAAAGCGCGAAATGTACTGTGACATGTTACTATACATCAAGTATAAGAATAATCCAACAAAACGTGCAGTGTACTGTGACATGTTACAATACATCAACTATAAGAAAGATCAACCAAAACGCGCAATGTACTGTGACATGTTACAATACATCAAGTATAAGAATGATCAACCAAAGCGCGGAATGTACTGTGACATGTTACAATACATCAAGTATAAGAATGATCAACCAAACCACACAATATGTGACGTCATCATACACGAAACAATTTCATATGATATTTATTTTTGCGATATTAGGAATATAATGTACATTGGCTGACAGATCTATTTTATGTCTGGTATTTACGCTCGCCGCATCACTTCGTAGTTTCATTTAAAAGGTGTTATTTTAGGAATATTCTTTAAGTATTTTTTGAGTAGTTCATTTTTAAGTTAGATAAAATGGGTCCAAGTTGCACCTTATGACGATTTTCCGTTCTCAAGAAGTAGGCACGAAGTACTGTCAATTCGGTCCCATGTGCGGTGTGCGGTTCCGTGTGCCTCAACGTGCATGGACGGATGGCAACACGTGTTTCTGAGCAGCGATAGTCGTCAAAATATTTAAACTGCACTATTTTAACCTTTTGAAAAAAGACACAATACGATGCTTTAAGATTTTCGCAATAGGTCGATGCCAACTGCATCTGTCGTGTCGTTCGTTACTTCGGCCCGATCACGACACGTTTATGATCGTGACGACGAAAATATCGTCGTTGCAATCTTGTCGAGTGATATATTGCTACCCCTTTCTGTCTAATTTATTACCCCGACGAGTGAAAGGGACAGGCGCTGGGATCAGAGGTGCAGTATTTACTTTTGCTTTTGAGTAAATTCGTTTTTGGTGTTCCTTTTCTAAATGTTTTCTCGAGAATTTTAAACTTCACTGTAATCATCAAAGAAAAGTGGAATGACCATAAAATGGTTCTGTTGAATAATTAATGTTGATTATTTCTTTTTTTTTTTTTGGAAACGTTCGTAAAGTGAGTTAGATGTTGCTAATGACTAGTGTGTTGAGAAAACATTAAAATGTTTTAATAAAATCGCATCATAAAAAAGCCAATGCTTACAGATACCTTTATAGGCATAGTACGCAGATGCATTACCCACGTTCGCACAATGCTCTCATTGGACTTTCAGGAAGAGGTAGTACCATGCATACACTATGCATTGTATACTTATGCACTCATAACACTACGTCCTCCTATGCAGCGAAATTGGGCCGGCACGACCGGGGAGGGACCTCTCGCTCACATAATACGACCGTAAAGTGACAGTTTCGGGTTTCGTGCGGTTTGTGAAGCCCATTGGGGGCAACGCATCGGCATATTAATATGTGGATGTTCCTTGGCGTCGGTAGTCGTAGAAAAGCTCCGATAACTCGTTTGCCTCCCTGTTCTATAAAAAAAAAATTGAACTATCGGGACCCCGTGCAGTACATCGTTTTACGACCACATTATGTGAGCTCGTGGATCTACGTCACCGGTCGCGCCAGTTTAGTGACGTCTAATGACATACTTTTTGACGTGCCTTTGACAAACACGTTCTTTGGAAACACGACTGAGCCAGACCTACTATTTATTGGATCACGCAGCATAAACATCTAATAAGGACTAAGCTACTAACATTTACCGGGGATTTAGTTTTTATGACGCGCCAACGGAATGTATTGTGGGCGTTGTGTGTGCGTTTATATTGGCGTTTCCGGCGGCTGGCGGCGACACACGTCACTTGGTACCGCTAACGAGCCTCCGATGTTCGCGCTGCACGCAAGTGTGGCAGCGGCTTATTTATATCCTATAGGGCAAATCGACTGCTTGGATTATGAGGGGATGACTGAAGTCCCAAAAACGGAGAGCATTTGCAGATGCGTTGCCCGCTGGTGGGCCATGGCTACAACGGGTCACGTAGTAAGAAGTAATATATAGTTTATGTCTTCCCTCGTTGAGTCATAGGCGTAGTTCCACGCAAATTAATTCGCAAACTATCACATCCTGTTCACTGTCTTTACCGTGATAAAATTGAAAGTGACGCATTAAAATATTATAATAAAAACATCTTTACAATATATTTAGTAAGAGCAGTTCAATGAGATAAAAAAAATCAAGAAATATTTGTTGCTATTTTAATTTTACACTCGGTATGTCTGTCCTCGCATCGGGACAGATATACCGAGTGTGAAATTAAAATTAGGACTTTTTTTATATTTTTATATTACACACGGG
This sequence comes from Eumaeus atala, assembly GCA_017140195.1. NCBI lineage: Eukaryota > Metazoa > Arthropoda > Insecta > Lepidoptera > Lycaenidae > Eumaeus > Eumaeus atala. The sequence goes on from JAFELO010000781.1 coordinate 63,607, forward strand.
GTCAAACGAGCAGTCACAGCCCTTTGATTGTCATGACACTGACGCCCATATACTTATTACAAAGACCGGAAACTCGCCAACTGTACGATACTCGACAAGGTAGCTGCTTTCAACGGTATCATTCTTATTTTCAAGAAAAGAGCTTAATTTTCTATGTCAAAAAGACTGGGCATTCATCTGCCTAACATTTTGACGGCCGTGTCGAAGAGAAGTCATTAAAGGACACACACATACAAGTATTGTTATTTAATAAAAGGTTGAAACAAATTTAAGTTTTAGTTAGGTTTGTAATAAGTTAGAAATAGCAGTGAAAAGATCTCTCTCCATACATCGGCTAAGCTGAAAGGCGCTTGTTACGAAGGTGTTCCAGGACCGCATTCAATCCGCACCGCCAGCGCACGACAGCCTCCCACCCGGCGGGCCACTGGCACCGGCCGACCTGCGCCACGGGTATATTATCACATTCACGCCGCCTGTGTATTTTTTATTTTGAGGCGGTGTCAATATTATTTATATTTAATCCGCCGCAAGGTGACAGCTACGCTGAAGAGCGGAAACCGAAAGGCGGGCAAGACGTCTGCATAACTTCTATGTGGATGTTTATGGGCCTTGTTGGTTACAGGAAGAAAGACTGTTCGTTTGCCCCTTTATATTATAATAATAATGCGTGTCAGCTCCAATATATACGAATAATTAATATATAGACTGAAGTTTACATCTCAAGGACGTACATGATTCTGTTGTAGGAGATGCGCAAGAAAAGCGATCCTATTGTCACGCTCAATCGCTGTTTGTCGCGATTTTATTTCTCACACTTTTCATACGCCTCAATCCGTTTCTCAAGGACTTAACATCAAGGACTTAGCATCAAAATGCGACGAACACAACAAAAACAATCCAAACTTAAAAACCTATAATGTACTTAATTAATCGTACTTCCACTGCATAGCTGTGCCTCAATAAAATATGTCAAACTGTTTAAATAACTCAAACAGCAAATTGTGTTCAGACAAGAAGCGACGCTGTTCAGGATGTTGATCAGCATCTTTGTTGATCTGTTAGTTTCCAAATATCCTTTTAAGGTTTTACCGATTTAAAAATATCTACTTGGGTATGTCTTACGCAACTTTACAATATAGAAAATATCTACTTGGGTATGTCTTACGCAACTTTACAATATAGAAAATATCTACTTGGGTATGTCTTACACAACTTTACAATATAGAAAATATCTACTTGGGTATGTCTTACACAACTTACAATATAGAAAATATCTACTTGGGTATGTCTTACACAACTTCACAATATGGAAAATATCTACTTGGTATGTCTTACACAACTTTACAATATAGAAAATATCTACTTGGGTATGTCTTACACAACTTTACAATATAGAAAATATCTACTTGGGTATGTCTTACACAACTTTACAATATAGAAAATATCTACTTGGGTATGTCTTACACAACTTTACAATACAGAAAATATCTACTTGGGTATGTCTTACACAATTTTACAATATAGAAAATATCTACTTGGGTATGTCTTACACAACTTTACAATATAGAAAATATCTACTTGGGTATGTCTTACGCAACTTTACAATATAGAAAATATCTACTTGGGTATGTCTTACACAACTTTACAATATAGAAAATATCTACTGGGGTATGTCTTACACAACTTTACAATATAGAGAATATCTACTGGGGTATGTCTTACACAACTTTACAATATAGAGAATATCTACTGGGGTATGTCTTACACAACTTTACAATATAGAAAATCCAAAGTTCATAGTCATAGTGTAGGCGGCGATCATGTTAGTGACTATAAACTACTTTATACTTGTTGACTATAAAATACTTTATACAATATCACTAGCTACTTCAAAATCACATATATTCTTTTGAACGTACTCAAAAAATATATATGATTTTGAAAGAGCTAGTGATATTGTTGCATTACGGCTGAATTGGGCCGAGATGATCAGGGGAGTAACTCAACACCTCACAATCAGTCGGACGACTTCCACCGCTGTTATGTTGTCGCGTCTTGTGTGGTTTGAGTTTCCGATCGCCCCTTGTAGAAAAATATGGGAGGCGCCCTCCTTAAGGCGTATGCGTAACAATTATGGGGATGTCTATGCATTAGTACAAATTAAAAGATCCGATTTCTCGTTTGTCTCCTGGTATGGTAAACAAAGAAAGAACGTTGCCCATGTATATGCTACTCGTTCGGAGTTCCAGAAACCACACGAAACGCGACGCAGCTGTTTCTGTACGGCGGTGCTGATGTGAGAGAGGCACGCGGTCCGCAGTAGCCGCGGTCGCAAAATATATCCCTACGGGTCATCACGGGTGCCGGTCGCTACGTCCGCAATGACGTGACTTGCGGATGGAGTCGCTGGATGAGTTTGTGGTTCGATTGTCGAGCGCTATGTTCTATAGGGCAGACAGTGGACCGCATGCTCATCTACGTGACCTGGCCCCGCTGCCTGCGCGACCACCTGACG
>JAFELO010000781.1:68571-80918 GCA_017140195.1 Eumaeus atala
TATAAAGTATCGATTGCCTCTATTCGAATGTCAACTAGCTAGTCGACAATTAACTTATAGGTACCACACGTGCTTCGCCTCTACCCCTATCCTGTGAAACCAAAATTCGTAATTTATTTGATTTTTGATTATATGCAAATCGGACTTTAATTAGAACCTGTGAAATCTGCACTTACCGTAGTAGATAATTATGACAATCGATACTCTACTTTCTTGCGTGTTCAGTACGACAGGCGAGGGTTCCGTCTGTGTATATATCTTTAATTGACTCCCAACTGGGTCGCCAATAAAATAAGCAATAAAGTTATGTTCGAATACGGCCGGCTCTCAGCTTATTTATGTTCTCGTTAAATAACCATTTGTATTGTAATGAGGGGCTTTATGTACGAATAGGGGGGAGGGGATGGAGGGGCGGGTACGGCAATAGACCTCGGACGTGACGAACTCAAGGAGGCTAAACAAATAAACATGACGGGCTTTCGCCTGCGGCTTCGTACGCATGTAGGATGTAAGTAGGTCTACTTTTCCACGGTACAAGAAGCCTATACCTATCAGTCTGACGGTAGTCATTAGTTGCACTTTCAGAAACCGCAGAACAGTGATTTACTTAAAACCTTAGTTTGGTGCCGCCGTGCAGCGGCTATAAAACAGCGGTGATTGACGTCATTAGAAAGTTTTCTATGTAGACGATTTGTTTACATATTTCATAAAAATAAAACAAAGAATGACACCGTAAAGTCGGTAATTATAAAATCGGAATTTACGGCGTCATTCTTCGTTTTTTATAAAATCGTGCCATGTGGTACGTCTCATAATCAACGGGACCAATTTTTTTAAATTAATATACCGGTGGCGTAACAATCATGCGAATGTCCATGGGCGTCGGTAGTTATCAAGAGAAACCGATTTCTCGTGTGCCCCCTTATGCTATAAAAAAATGTAATTTGACGACCGATATGGCGTATTGGCATCGTCTGCGGTTGTGCCGCCCGTGTCACGCCATGGGTCGCAGGTTCAAGTCCCACCCAGCTGATGGATGTTTATCTATGCATTTTATGTATGTCTTTAGTAAAAATCTTAAACAGTTGTTATGTCTTAGATTCTTGAAAGAAGTGCTTACGATACTTAGCATAGGGTCTTCACTCACGCGGTGTGATCAGTCCACAAAATTATTATCATGATTCAATGCTTTGGTTGTCCCAAGGGTACTACCAATGACAAATTCACGTAGCTATATGCAAATAACGCGCTAAATAGGATCTCAAGTGTACACTATTTCTAAAATAAAAGCTCGTAGATCTATTCGCCATAACGATTTCTTCAATTACTAGTGACGTATATGGGTTCCACGTATACAATATGGGCTCCACGTATACAATATGGGTTCCACGTATACAATATGGGCTCCACGTATACAATATGGGTTCCACGTATACAATATGACCAGCCACGTTACGTCGTCGTAGTCTTTACGGTCTACGGTGTTAGCCTTAAAACGCGCCTTAAATGGTCAATACTGCTCACATATTGTCGGTGACGCGGCGTATAAAATGTATTACGGACGCGGTACTAATGTGGATCAGTTTTAGTAGCTAATTGTGGTCCTCGTCACGTACCACAGTCGTGACAGTAGAGTTTAACGGCTGGCTGAAAGTAATTCAAAACATTGGACTTCGAGTGAACTAGTAGGCTGTTCGTCCTTACTATTACTATTGTCTTCATATTTATTTGCTTATACGTATCACCTATCCAATTTCTTACATATCCATGTCAATGTTCTTTTTATAGCGTACCAAATATATGAGAGTAATTATTAAAAGGTAGATTATAACAGGGTAAAATCAATACTCTCACACGCATTGATATTGCAGTTACCTAACGGTCACAACTCTACGATTTTTACATTAACAATAATAGAAGTAATAGAATAGGCTTGGCCCACCATTCGTACCCACCACTCTCAACAGAATCGACAGTGGCAACCATAATAACACTTTCATATCATCGTAGAGAGTCCGAGAGAAAAGCTTAAGATTATCTGATCCCGCAACGAATTGAATCAGAAGAATATAGGAAGAGTAGGAAAAAATAATGGAAGTAATTTGTTTTTACTTCGAATCTAGACCTCAGATGTGTAATAAAAGATGTTAGATAACTAGCAAACTTAACAACAAACTGTATCCCAACTACTCTTCTATGAAATCTTGTGTCATATTATACGCTACTTGCTAATAAAAAATGAGGCACCGAAATATAAAACGGCATATCCACGTTTTCTAGTGGCACATCACCGGCACTGCTAGCACTCGTGAGCCGGTCGCTAGTTTAATTGATATGTCTCCGGCGTTTCACTGCCAATACCAATTACGACGGATAGGGTTTGTCCGACATTTCGCGTCCACTGAAATCCGATAGCGCTTATGAATATGTGCTGTTCCCACTGCAAACGAACAACTGGTGTTATGTAACACCTGGGCACTACGGCACCTTACTATAATTATGTGTCAGTTCGTTTCTATTCGTTAATAGAAATAGGTAATAATGTAAACAATACATTGAAACGTCTTTAAATGAAGCGTCTAACACAGCACGCGAAGGACATAGACGAAAACTTACGTCAACTGTTGGCGCCACTGTCGAACATCAAATGTCAATCTTGTGCCTAATTTGATAGTCCTCCTAGTTCTTGTACATGACTATTATTTTTTTATTTAGTTAATGTTACAAAACAAAATACACAATCAGTATTTAGGGGCCACGCTACGCCAGCGCGCATCGGGCTTGTTTTACCACGCGAGACCCAGTCGGCTCAGCTGGACCATAATAAATACTATCCAGATCACAGAGGCCTGTGCGTAGTGTTTCATTACACATCACTTATTCACTCGAAACAATGTTCAAAATAGAGTGTCTACCCTTTTTTTAATATTGTGTCATAATAATGAAGTACATATTAATAATAATTAAGATCTTAAAATGATTATCAACTTTGTGGAGGAACTACGTCACTTGGACACTTTTGAGTGACGTATGTACACTTAACAGTGCTGCCAACTATTAAGCGCTATTTCAGAATTTTTTCTTCAAAATAATTTCACAATGAAGAATTTAAAAATGAATCTTTTCTTTTTAACCGCTTAAACATTAATATATTTTGGAATAAACTGCAATGGCTGCTTTTTCATGCTATAATTTAAAATGTCAGTAACAATTACTTGCGGTATCCTGAAGATTCAATTTTGTTTGTGCATTGCCTAATTAATTTATTTTTCAAAAATTTAAAATTTTATGTTCTCTGCATTGCAATGCGTCGAAATGCTAGTAATTAAAAAACTACTGAACATATTTATTTGAAACTTTCCACAGTAACTGAATATAGTCTAGGATAGTTTAGTACTTTTCATGCCGAGAAATGTGAATGATCTAGTACATCATAACACATTAAATTTTCATAGTATTTCACCATCATGGCCCGGCTCGTTTGCACTAAACATAAAAACAACAAAAGGCATCATGTTACGTCTCTCAATTTGATAACTCTCAAACGTAATCTCTCAACAAAACAGTATGTCCCAAATATTTATTACCTCGCTACTGGTTTTAAATTCAACGGAGCTATAAAAAATGATGTCTCATCGTACCGATCTAATCTTGGTACGTAATTTATTTTAAGAGGAGTGTTTCTTTACGAGCTGCCGACTACATAATCAGATGGTATCGCTGTTTATTGTCAATGTAATGTGTCAGGGCATATTAATGCGTTGCACTCGCTTTTTGGGCCTCGTGCACACTCGCTTTATTGCCTTCGTGATGTATCGTTTGTTGTGTGAGTGAATTATTGGAGTGTGTAAGATGTCTTCGATTTAATGCCAATAATACTACTATTTGTAGAATCGAAGTAAGGGTCAATGCATACTAGTGCAGAGTCGAAGCGCATCGAAGCGTCAAATTCCTCACAATCAAAGCGAAGTCGCACGAATGCGCGCGTATTCGCGCGTATTCGCGTGAATTAGCGCGAGAATGCGCGCTTTTTCGTGGCATTAGTGACGGACACCAGCTGCCAGTTGAATCTCGTTGTTGAAATTCGTATAAAATGGTTGACATTGATCTTGCTATAATGTTGCTTATATCAGAAGTTGAAGAAGAAGAAAACGCAGAAAAAAGAAAAAGAAAATTGCGGATTTTTTTCCGTCCGATTCCGATTGCCTCTGATCTGACCAGACGGCGCGTAGTTCGCCTAATAGCCACTTGGCTTCGCGCGAATGCGCGCGCACCAATCAGAGTTCCTCGCGCGCAGGCGCGCGAATTCCCTCGATTGCGCGTGAATTCGCGCATCTTTTTTTTTTCCTTGGAAGAAATATGTGCATTGTGGAAATAAGGGTGAACTTGCTATATTAAGTTTCGGATTGACACTTCGATGCGCTTCGACTCTGCGCTAGTATGAATTGACCCTAAGAAAAGCTTGCATTGGGGCTAGGTAAGAATATTTTTGTCTTGTTAAATTAGTGGTGAATAACTAAAAAGTAAAAATTTGAAAAAGAAAAAGATATTTAAAATTTTGAACTTAACAAACATTTGAAAGATTGATCATTTTGTAACATTTTTAATCACTCATTCGGTGACTTAAGTTTGCATGTGTCAGGCTTCGAAACTCTTTTAGTTGGTCTCTCTGTGGTAATCCACAACAATCCTGAAACAACGTAGCCCCATAAGTGACGCTATACGTATTTATAGCGGTAACTCAAATAATATAAATAAACTTGTCGTATATTCTCTTGTCGCGAATTTTAATGGCACATTAAAGTGCGCATAAAAATAAGATTAACATACATTTTAGCAGTGAATTGTTCTCGTAGCCTTATTTCGTGCTGTCGTTTATTGCGTCATTAAATATGACTTTTGAGCGCAGGAGGTAACAGCAGCGATTGCTTTCCGTAGCAGTATTTTTGCCACCGCGCGTTTCACAGCAGTTTCTGTCGTGGGAATCTCTGCCGCAGCCGTGTGCGATGCAGCGGTGTCTGCCACAACGTCGTCTACTGCGGCGGTTTTTCTGCACTAATTACCGTCGCATTGCCGTAGCTATGTTAACCGCATCAGCCAGTACAGTAATGGCTGATTTAACGTACAGTGGTTTGGGCGCCAGCAATTTCCGCCTTGACGGTGTCTGTCGATATTTTGAAGATTCTCGCAAGTTTCGTAATGGGTTGGGCAGAGAGAGAGAGAGAGAGAGAGAGAGAGAGAGAGAGCGGGTTGACAATTATACACAGACATATTAAAAATTTCGAGCTCAAAACTATATCAAGTAGAATCGAAATCATTTTGATGTACACGAGAAGTTGAATCCGATGGAATAACCGTTGCGCGTGTTACGCCGTTAAGTGTCATAAAACGTAATAAACAATGTTTATGACGGCACATTTACGCGTAACACAAGGCGCTCCACGTGTTTTATATCACCATAAACGCGGTATCCCGTGAGAGGGCAAAATGGCGTCGAAGACCGTTCGTCTGGACTCGGCACGTTATAATTATCATTTAAATTGAACCCCGCGACGTTACCAGTTGACAGCTGACAAATGTAATGGCGGTAGGGTCCGCTGACAGTGCTTCGAGAATTTTTATGTCCTCATATCGAGTGTTTTATACGATCGTGTCAACTCCTCCTTAGCGTGAAACCAATTTGTATTTTACGCTCGCCTATAATATTACCTATTCACGTCAAACGTATTAAAGTTCAAAATTGTTTGGCTTATAATTTGACGATTACATGTTTATTTTTATAACACGATACAGGAAGGCAATCTTATTTGTGCAGTCCATTGTCAACATTTGTAACTTATGTGGAAGATTTAAGGTCTATACTTAAATACCTTTTCATTAGGCGTATGCAAATAGTTCGACAGTCCGGGGAGCTCTGTGAATGTTTTGCTCGTAAAAGTGAACCGATGGCTAATTGCTATTATAGATGTTCTACACGTTATCTAGCCTTTTGGTTCTTTCAGAGCTCCGGGTATTGAAGTTTTTATTGTTATGAATTGTTTTATGTAGTTTGGTTATGTTTTGAAGTCACGAATAGCTACATGTTGCAGTGACGTCGATTATTCTCATAGAGTGGCATGGAATTGACGTGAGGCAAGCATTAGATTTATCTTTAGGATATGGCGCATGTGGTATGATATATAACGCTAACGCTATAGGTGTTTCAAATTCAAGAAGTACTTAAACGGCGTTATGTAACTGATGTTACATGCACCGTGACGCCTATGGCCCTTAAAATCACATTTTTTAATTTATTTTTCAATAAATTGTAAATTGTGTTGGGTGTCGTGTACGTGTATCTAATGCTTTATTTAGGTGCTCGTAGGCCTGAGCCCCGGATGTTTGTGTTTGCGTATTTTAGTTAAATTAACCCAAATTTGACTGGGAACGCTTTGTAACACTACAGGTAGTGTGTAATTTTCTTCTCAACAAATCACACTATATTAAATACTACCATTGCACCCGGCTTTGTTTGTGAATAAGAGGGGAATTGTTATTTTAACACATACACTGAAACCTTTCTCGGGAACTTCCTCGGGAATCGCTGTATACATGGGGAGAAAACAGCATGAAAGATAGACAACGTTTGGGGACTTTATTTTATAATATCTACAGATAGTCTTCTTGTAGGTATCTACTTAGAATCTGTGTTCCATTTTGAACTCAAAATATATTTGGACTCCTTAATTGTCTAAATTTGATTTACACGCTATTGTATAATAATCATAAGAGAACTACTCGTTATAGTTCGTGGTTGTGTTGAGTTAAGAAGACCCTTACATACTGTGACCACACCTGGCACCTCATCCGATAAGGTCACTGACACAATTAGCTTTGTTTATTCTTTGCAATTCATAAGATTATGTAACTTTTTTAAAGGTAGAAAAGGGGGGCAAACGAGGATTCAAAGCCCTCTTACGATCACCGACGCCCATTTGACCCTCTATATTATGTAAAAAATGTAATATTCGGATTGTAACGTCACCTCATTAGCTCGGAGAGCATTACCCATAGTAGTACTAGTATAATTGTTAATTGGTTAGCATCCGCACTCAGCAAGGTGCTACTGCTGACATATTCCCACTGCAAGAGCCATCGACATTGCATTTATGGTGGCGCGTTTCTGACAGGCGACACTCCTCGGCCATACCAGTAGTGACTAGATCCGTCAGACCGCTCGGTGCGATCCCTCGGACTGTTCCCTGAAGTAGTGCATTATGCGAATGTCATGTAGAACAAGCCCAGTGTGCTGGTCGCTTTATTCGCATCACATAACAATCCACCGTCGATAGTGATCGCGGGTACAAAACGCGTAAATATAGTTTAGATGGTGTCGATAGTGGCTACCACTCGCGCCGTGTTTCACGTTCGAGTTTTGATCGAGATACGAGCGATTTATCGTCGACTTAGACGAGTCGAGATGTGATCAGATATAACGTGACAGGTATTTTCACGACGCAACTACTTCAATAAAACAAGTTCATTCGAGTTAGGTATTTTCACATCTACCCACTTGTACACTTGTATAATAATGTGTATCAATATCTTCCGAATACTATAGTTCATTTTAATTTTTTTAATGCTGCATAATTTAACACCTAAAATGATTTTTATTAGGAATTATAAGGGAGGGTAGAATACAATAATAAAGTCGTCGTAGCAGAATTTTGGACACAAGAGAAATTTGGACACAGAGACTAGCCAACTACACGGGACATGTCATGGTGCACAAGTGTGCGCGCAGGTGCAACGCCCTCTTTCCTAATTCTCCTAATTCAATGGGACGCGAATCTGACACGACCGGAGAGAAGTCAGGCGCAGGACCTACGATTTAACGTGCTTTCCGAAGCACAGGGGTGTGACACCACCAACTTCCTGACTTCGGACTGCTATTAGATATTGAAAACCCCAATTACATTTTGATCCGACCCGTGATTCAAACTCACGACCTCAGGTTGTTGTTTTTCATAATATTAATAAATTAAACTATGACAACGGCATCGTTTTAGACGCATTGCCGTCAATAGCGCCAGCAGGTTAGTATGGTAGGTACCATAACTAAATCTACCCATAACATTGTTACCTCAACTATAATGTTCGGTAAGTTTCAATGTCAGCGTTGGCTACTGTGAGAGCGTTATTGCTAATATATCGCCAGTAAATAATATGTTGTTAGCAGTTTATTGAATTATTAGCGTGAGATGGTGCGGAGGAAATAGACGCTTGATGTATGGCGAGGAGATCTGTGGGATTTATGTACTGCGCGTACTGAGCGGCTCAGCAGAACTTATAAATTAACAGTAAAGCTAGATCTCCACGGTGTACTCTCAGTGGTATTCGAGCGGGGCACTCGCTCATTCCGACCATGGTGTAAGCCTTGTCGTGGCGGTGGGGCTTAGTAGCCTGGGGTGAACCCAGGCTAACCGAGGGGGATCTTTGCACCTTTTATACGAAGAGGGGGCTTAAAGATCAGGAGGAGGAATTGCTCTCGGTACCCCTCTTATAAGAAGAGGGACCTGAGAGCAACAGGAGGTGGCGCTTTTGCGCACGGTGCAAGGGGCGATGATGGGAACCTCACCCCATTGTACTGTCCCAAAGTCGGTGGGGTTGTCCTGTAGTGCTGAGCAACCCCACCTGTGGAGGTGGAGTTGGTCCCTTAGGGGGCTGACTAGCCGTCGAGGTTGATTGCTGTTCTCATCAAGGGCGGCACTGATGGCACTCGCAGTGGTTTTTGTGGTTATTCGGTACTATCTTGTGCCGCGAGTCCCACACAACACTGGACCCCACCCAGGGCCGGTAAAGGCACGTAAATGCGTTTCTCCGCGTCAACGAAAAAAAAGGTCGCTCGCTCATACTTGGCGATACCTGACTTTAGAGATCGCTAGAATTATATTTTTGAAATAAAATATGCGCTGATACGACTTCACGATAAGTATCTAAACCTCAGTGTACATAGTGGGTGTGTATCAAGTAGTTTTGAGGTGGGACTAGTAACAACAGCGAGGCCTTTTTCTTTCGCCAATCGGACAATAGCCTCCAAGGTTCAACGAAGTCTCAAAAATCTTTTGAGCCGTTGAATTTTGGGCGAGAGTACGATGCCTTGTGCTAGATCATTTTTGTTTTTTGTTTTACTGATGATAGTTATTTCAATATAAGCACAGTAGTAGATACAATTTCCTGCTCATCCCAAGTTCCAGCCTGAATCGCGTGGATAATCAGGTTTCACACACATTTTAATCTTCAGCATCACCATCATCATAATATTATAATTTTCAATTGACATTTTTGTCATCATTTATTTGTCAATAACTAAAGGTGTTTGGAAGAATTAGAGAAAATGCTAACTTGCTGTTAATTTTTATTTATTTTATGGGGAACACAAGCAGAGTCTTTTGATGAGTACCATTGTCCATAGATATCCGCATTATCGTCATTCAGATAAAATTACCCTCCCCTCTAATAGTTAGCCGACTACTCAAAAATTTCTCATCTGTCGTGCCACCCCAATTCCGCCTCGACGCAGCGTGACACTACTTGTTACTGAAAGTAGACTGATACACAAATACCGCACCTCGTGTGGAGTGAGCATTACCAAATGATGAGCTGGATGTCATAAAGTACAAGTTTTATGTGCAAATTGCGCATATGAGGCTATATACGTTCAAACAAATGTTTTGTTGTTTGTAAAAACGCTGCGTATTTACAATTACTCTCGCATTTACCGCTGGCAGATACGTTTATGTGTAGTTTTGTTTTAGTTGTGCGTTATAAATTTACGTATCTCTTGATTAATTTATACGTTTTCTTGTTGGGTCTACGTTGTATACACATCGCTCGCATCAAACTGTATCGAGCGAGGCAGTTTCGTTAAAGAAATATCGACCGATTAATTTTCTTGAATTAATTCTATTTTAACTAAACATTCCATCGGTACATTATCGTTATCGCGTCATCTCGATACGAGGGCGGAAGGTAGTTCAATACGGAATGTTGCTAATGATACAATCAGCTGCTGGCATTGAGCTACAAATATATCAAGATGCACAGTCGGCGTGTCAAAACCATTCGTATAAAAGTTGTGCACATGTCAAATTATACACTTTGAAAAACAATTGAAAATCATATGTGTAAGTTCGAATTTGCATTGGCCCATTGGGCGGGGGAAACGGAGAGTAACGCATCGGAATAATAGTTGTGTGAATGTCTATGGTCGTCGATAGTCCTAGAAAGGCTCCGATTGCTCGTTTATAGTATTGTGATAGAGTTCAATAAAAACGAAACGTAAAGTGGTTTGGACAAATTTTGTGGTTTAAATACGTGGATCGTCGCCGGCGCGCTGACTGCTGCGGCGCAACTCTGCACTGGCGAGCCCGACTCCTTATTCTTCTCTGCCACTCGACCTACAATTATTAGTTTTCACTTACAGATGAAGGCCAATCACACTAATCCACCTCGAGTCTACTAGTTAGATCTCTCGCAGCAAGCTAAAATTTTATTAATCTAATTAAAATGTAATGCATATTTCATTACATTTTAGTACAATATTTGCGAAGATTTTCATTAAGTCATACTTAGTTCTTTTATTACCAAATACGTACAGTAAAAATATATTGTTTGTTTCTTTATCTGTCGAATTCATATAACCCTGGTGTGAGCGAAGAAGAACCACTTGATGACTTAACACTGAAACGGCTGAGCTATAACGGTGCGCGGTTTGGCAGTGCCCGGGTGGCCCATTAGGAGGAAGTAATAGTGGTGTAGAACCATTATTATTATTAAGAAAGCGGTCGCTTATTTATGGTTATTTTGACTTGGGCGAGGAGGTACCTCTCGCTTACATGACACCGTCGCAACGTGACAGTTATGCTGTCGCATTTCGTACGGGTTTTGAGTTTGCGGTTGCCTATTATTGGAGCAGGGAAGGGCTATAAGCCATCATGCGCGTCTTGTTAAATTAGTTTTCTGTTTAATATGTATTTTTGTGCACAATAAAGAATCATTCATTCATTCATTCATTCATTCATTCATTCATTCATATGCATGGCATATTATGTTTATGGGCGTCTAGATAGTTACAAACAAACTCGGAATACTCGTTAGCCCGCTTATAATTACAAAAAAAAGGATATGTCAAGGGCTACACATCTGTATAACTGCAGAGGTGATAGATTGTGTGGAAATATGGGGTGTCCATTGTAACAATCAGTTGACACGAAATTCTTTTGTTCCCTGTTTTTGAGTAATGTTGACGGCGCGGTTGTTTGTGTATGTCTGCATAATACTAATTGAACTAATTGGAGCTGCAACTGAAAATATAAAACAAGCAACTCAGTTACATAACCAAGTACGAGACTAATGAATTCGTATCAATATTTTTTCAATCCAACCTTTCATCTATCAAGACTCCATTAGACGCATTAAACGTTGATCGAACGCGTCTGTCCGTCATTAATAGCAAATAAACTGTCCGTCCGTCCGTCAGCCGAAGTGGAACCGAAAGAAACAGAGCTGTTTTATGTCCTTTTAATTGAAACCCAAACAGAAGTGCTGAGCGGGACGCCGCTTGCCGTTCAGCGATGCCAACGACCTACATGAAAAAATATTACAGCGTGATGAATGACGGGAATAACTCATATAAATTGGAACTAGTAAAATGTAATGAGTCTTGTTAACTCCCATGATATTGATTGCATAAAGCAATGGGTCTAGATCAGGCTAGCAGAGTCTGCCGGTCATCCAGGGCACCTCAATTTTTAATAAAATCCCCTTATCTTAAAGCTCTTCACGTATTTCTGAAGATTTTTTGCAATTTTCTAATAAGTAAATGATTTATTAATTTAGTTATGTTATTACAGCGTGATAAAAGTACACCCTTTGTACCTTTATCTCATTATAATCCTACAATTACTTTTACAGAACAATTCGAAATGCGATAAGTGCGAAGTCTTCATCGGAATAGGTGAAGGTGATAACAGAAGTGCGCTTGTGTGTGCGTGACCACTTGTACACTAGAACAGAAGTGCGCTTGTGTGTGCGTGACCACTTGTACACTAGAACATGTCCTGGTCGTTGGTTTAATCTCTATAGCGATGATCGCCGCAGTCGAAAATGGACACAACCATTTTGGTTTCCTATACTAACTTTATAAAGAGGAAATATTTTGATCGTTCCTTTTGGAAATACTTTATTTGTTTAAGTTTGTTTGCTTCTTTGCATTGGATACACTTCATAGCTGCTTGATTGATTTGAAAAGTTCATTTATATGGACATAGGGTATTTCATAATATCCAAAACGTCCTACATATATA